>JABASI010003469.1:0-16448 GCA_019776505.1 Tomocerus nigrus
TACATCACTAGTTCTCCACATGCCACTAAACCATATTATTATTATTATGCTGTTACACAAACACTTGTTTACGCTATGATGGGTAAAAATAAACTACCTACCTCATTTCCGATGTTCATGTTCGTCACATTGCGTCATCTTTGTACTTATTTAATCCGATAAACTGTTTTCATATTATATTATTGATGGCAGATTTAACACAATATTATAAATTCTCTGATTGTGTTGGACAAACGGATACAGGCAGAGACAATGTAAAAGTATAGTAACTGAGTAGTTGTATAAAAAAAATTATATAGGTTGAGAATGCAGAGCAAGTGAAATTGCTCACTGTCATTTGACACCGAAAGAGAGTCAGTCGGAGAGGCACGAGGAAATTCAATTGACTGCGAGAGTTTAGTTTCAGGCGAGACCATACTCGACTTCAGACACAGTTATAACATAACATCATTAACATCATTTAACTTTTACACGAGCGGATGCTGTAAGCAGCTTAGCTATGCAAAAGTGTTGTTCAAGAACATATAAATGTATGGATGCATGTATGCTGTGCACAAATAAATCGGCCAGTTCCAAGAAATCGTTTAGCCTTTCCGACTATCTCCAACGCCTCGCGTTTTAGCCTTCATCTTATCATATACGAACACTATGCACTACTATCGCAATCAGTATTATATTTATAGCAGGTCATATCTCATCCCTCATCATTCTTTTCATATAATATACGGCAGTAGAATAACTTTCCTCAATGGACAATACCAAGAAAAGACATCTCCGACAGAAAAAAATGCAATAAAATAAAATCTGTTGTATGCAAAATGCAAATTACGAAGTTAACAGGAAGCGTATAAAAGATTCGATGGATTACTAAGTGTATATTTATGGGTTCCCTGAATGCACGAGCAATCTATCAGCAGAAAATATGCACAAAAAGTTATCTTTGGCTTTCATATGTGTAAACAGTGCCGGTTATGAGTAAAACCATGATTGTGACTTAGGAACACAAATGATTTTTCATGATAATCGCTCAAAACTTATTTATTGGATCACCACAATGTATTTGTCATGTGAAGTTAATGATATTAAGGTATATTACAATTATAACTGTACAAATGATATTTTAATATAATAATATAATTGAGTCGAGTGCATTACATATGACTTAACACTCTATTTTTTATGTACATAATTGCACTAAGTAAATAAAGTTAATAAATGTATCGGAAAAGAGGTTCAAGAAAGATTCTCTCGCAGGAAAACGTATTAATTAGCATTAAGTGGATTGCCATTGGCAAGCTAAAATCTTCGGCGTCTTTTCGCACTGGGCTCGTTCATCCAGTCATGGTTCATTGGATTATCTAAGAAAGAATAGCCTCCGATTGGTTCTTCGAGGTCAGAGTCACCGGAATTTGAGTCATCGGAGTAATATCCAGAAGAATGAGGTATATCCCCTAAAAGTGAAATTGTTAGGAAATTAATTATTAATTTCTTGACGATAACGCCTTAACGTGTACTATATAATGTCATATTGTTGTACATGAAAAGACATAACGAGCAACGAACCTGGGACATTTTGAGATACAGATACTTCGTCGCCAGCATCTTCCCCATTTAGATACATTGAATCTTCTGATTCAACTCGTACAGCTGCAGTGGTAGGAACATTTCCAATCCAATAGGCGGGAAATTCTTCAGGCACCAATCGATTTCCTTCCTCTCTATTTACCATCCTTATCCCAAAAATTTGCAGAAAGTTCAAAAGTTGGCCTTTTAGGTGCTGAAAGCTTTCTTCGTAAAGTGCATTAACTGCATGAACAATACAAACAATGATATCTTGATAATATTTTATATTATAGTTCTTGTTGATTCAAATGAGATGGGAAGAAAATCATTTTCTGTCCGCACTGATCACTAAATTACCTTGAACTGTATTCGTTTCCACATCTGTTTGGTTTGGAGAGGTAAGTTGACAATATTTTTGAATGAAGTCCGTGGATTTCGCATTAATATCTTCGAATGTCTTGTCAATTATTCTCCAACCAATCATTCTCAACCGATTATACCCTCCCATTGCAAGATGCTGTGTTGCCAACACTAGAATTTACAATTTGGCTCATTAAATTTTTTACTAGCTCATACATTTAAAAGAAATTCAAAATACTGCAAATAAATTCCAATCAATTATGTAAACTTACTAAATTGGACTTTGTACCGATGAAACTTGTAGCGGAGTTTGTCGTACCTGTTCTTATTGTCCTTATCGTACTGAGGTCTATAATATTACATTAAAAGCAATGAGAATGTTTTCCTGTTTTAATTGCTTCCTCATTAATAAAGTTTAAAAGCACTTTGTTGGTACTAACAGTGGGGGCATTTTTTTCGTCGAGACGCGTCGAATGTATTCCAGATCATTTAGGTACTTGAGAATGCATACACTTAGTACGTGTAAGTAGGAATATTGATTTAAAGCAACGGGTAATTGTAATTGCAGGGAATTTTCAGCCATTGCAAACAAAAGAGCCCTTTCTTCTAAATTATTTTGCGACTGATTTTCTCCTTCAGGTAACCCATAAATTAAACTGCTTGAAAAATCTAAGTCACAACCAACCCGGTAGCGAATAAAGAGACTCACCTGAGGAGTAATAGAAATATTACAATTAATTATGAATAATTGAATAATTATTAGCTAAATTGCATATTATACTCATCAGCATTAGTGTGTGCATATATATTCTGATGATATTCATGAATTTTGTGTGAACTAACGTACTTTTTCCAATATTGATCTCTTAAGGGACTCTAACTTTTCCGGAATAAGAATATTGGGATCGCGAGTTCGTTCCTCCTGAGCTCCCAGTGGAAGAGCAACTAAAATTTTCCACAGTATAAATGAGTAGGTACTATGGCACGTGCGTATATTTCCAAGATGTACGAGGTTTACGCAAAACACGAAAGTAATTATGCAAGGCGTCTCAAATTAATTTACTATAGGTAATACCTGATAATTCTGCATTATCTCCAGCCACACAGTTGTATGATGACACTGATAACAGCTAATTATATAAAATACAGTTATTCTTTTATTGCGGATTATCACATTAGTATAATTACATGATAAACTTCGGAAATTTTCAAGAAACAATTTGTAAACAAACAAGGAAAGATAAACAACATTGCTGATAATTGGTGGTCATTAAAATATAATAAAAAACTAAATACACCCACCTGTTCAGTAACAGCATCTTGAATATCTCTTAAAACCCAAAGTTGCTCCTTGGCATAGGCATTATCCCAATTCCCTTCCATAATATCTCACTCACTAATAATTGTGTCAATTTAATTTTGTTAGCAAATGACGACCATTCTCACTGGGTGTCTTCACCAAAAAATCTTACGTCCATTTAAGACAAACGTTTTGCTGTCTTTATCTTAAATAGCTTAGCTTCTTTATTGCATGTGCATAAGTTATGGTTAGTAATAAATAAATATGATAACAAACTACGTATGGATAACTATGACGCAAAATTCTCAACACATGTGTTCACTTGTACGGTCAAAGGAAGATTACATGAAATTCACGAGTGCAGCCTTCTTTAATAGCATCAGAAATTGTGCAGGAGCACAAAACGTACGAAAGTATTTGACACAAATATACGTGGATGACGTTGATTCCTAGTCTACTACGTTTTTCGTTGGGAGAGCTAGCACAGGGAGACGTAGCAAAGATACGTTCCTGAACAGAAGAGAGTGAATGTGTGCAAATAAAATTGCACAGCATGCTTTGGTGTTTCCTTCAAGCTCGCAACTAAACTATCAGTAGATCCGTGTACATGTTGAACAAGTTCGAGAGAATGTCCCTATGACTCACTCACATGGGTTTATAGGTACATAATATTCGCAATGTAACTGTAAGACAGCCACTGACTCACTCACACTCTCTCAATCAACGCAACTACTTTGTTGGTCGATTCATGGCGAGTCAACCAACCTTATCGCATAGTAAATACAATAATGATAGGATAAAATATCTAAATCCACCAGAGACCTATTTAGGTATGACATTGTGCGAAATGCGAATGCATAAAATAGATAATCTACATCCGGAATTCGACATAATTTTCTCTAGAAAAGAACTAACTACGTGAGAAATTGTTCTAAAATACAAACTATTAATCTATTAATAAGACACGCTTTTATGAATCAGTTTCATTTAGAATGCACTACTTACTACTGCACTGTTATGTATTATATGATTGTGACGATGAGAAGACGCTATGAGTCATTCATTACGTATAGCTGTAAATCTCACATCACAACGAGCTACATAAAGATAACTGCATTTATTACTTTCGTTAAGGCAGTTAATAGAAATAGACTTTTCCAAGTCTTACGTCGACGCTTTCATAATGTAATCCCAGATTACATGTATGTGCTAAACATATTCATAGAATTATTTATGTATTTATGATGAACATATTATATCCTTGTGTATTAAGAATTAGAGATCTCTTATCACTAAGCAGTTTTATAGAGGCAATAGTTTTATGTGGAAGAGATAGTAATGTTAAAACTTTAAAGACTAAGTACATGCCCTTCTTCTCGCAGATTATAATGTCAATTATCTTTCGTCTCAGAGTTCATCTTTCATTCATTGGAATAAAATGACAAATTAATTCCTAAATGGCTTTCATTTAACCTTAACTAATCGCATCTTTCGTGAAATGACTGAAGAATTCAACCGAATTTTCTCTTTTCTGATTAACTGCTCACTTGATTAGAAACTGGAAAAGAGGATTAATGAATTAGAATACAGATATACACGGTTGATTAGTGTCCCTGGACAAAGTTTTTCATTTTCCTGGAACTTAGAGCTCATGCAGTAATCATTCTTACTCACAATGTCACAATTTAGCTATTAACATATTTATATTAACCATATATTAACACTATCCTACAAAATTGCATTGGTGCCTTCATATTTGTAATTATATATTGTTACTCTACACGGGGATACTATATATTATGTTATTAAGTATATAAGCATACCTAGTCCATGGATAATAATGACAATATGAGAAAAAGAAAATCAATTAAGATAACATCTTGGGTGTTACACGTGAAGCATCTGTCAACAAAAACAATGTAATTGCAGGAAGGAAAGTTTTTTTCAGCACATTCCTTACAAAGATTTTGCACAGAAAATCAACCTTTACTGATTAGGACGATTGTAATTTGTAATTAATAATATCGGAATGGAGCCCTGTGTACAAGTATAAATCTTCAAAGAAAAAAACAATAGTTTGGGTAATCGAGAAAGTAATTGACCCGTTGCAAACACATAATAATATGTAATACATTACTTGCTTATCTTCACTGTCCAGTAGTTTAACAGATACACAATGAACTCGAAACAAAACACGCAATGGTTCATTTCAGGATACTTACGTTGAAAATAAGTAAACATCATTGTTTTCTAGTCTTATAAAGCATATTACATAGAGATATAATTAAGATTCATCTTTTACAATGTCTTCCTCCGTTGATAAGCGTGCCAAGCTTTGCACGCTTACTCTGGAATTCAATATTCAGTTCCAGAAGATCAATCCTCTAAATAATTACCAGTTAATTTTGGTTCTCGTCTGTGAAGTAGGATGGGAATAAACAAATTTTGGGGCATAGTGCTCCCAGTTCTTTTAATTGTGGAATTTTCATCAGTTTATGGAACTCTTGAATTGACAAAAAGTACTCAGTGGGTGAGTATCCCTTCTGTGGAAGGCCAAGGAGGGAAATCAGCTCGAGTTGTGTGTTATTTTAGCAATTGGGCCATTTACAGAAAGTATATAGGAAACTATACAGTCGATGACATCCCTTACGATAAGTGTACTCATGTTATTTACTCCTTTGTTGGAGTTTCGAATTCTACTTGGGAAGTTCTTGTTCTCGACCCACAGGTAAGAAGTAAAATTAAATAGTGCAATTTGGATCTGAATTTGATATGAAGAATTTTTTATTACTATTACTATTACTGTAAGAGTCGATGTAAGTATACGATTTTTAAATTGGAAATGTAGCTTGATGAAGAAAGAGGAAATTTCAGAAAATTTGTTGCGTTGAAAGAGAAAAATCCAGATTTAAAATTGCTACTAGCAGTAGGAGGATGGGGAGAAGGAGGAGCGAAATACTCGGAAATGGTTTCATCTCCAGAACGAAGAGCCAGTTTTGTCACCAGCGTTGTCCGTAGGTTTTCGTGAACATAAAAATGATTTTCATTTCCTAATTCCATCCTTTTCGTTTAGATATCCTTCGGGAATACAATTTCGATGGATTTGATCTGGATTGGGAATATCCTGGAGCTTCAGATCGTGGAGGCTCATTTCAGGATAAAAATCTGTTTCTGGATCTTGTACGAGAACTCCGTTACACATTTAACAAAGTTAATTCAAATTGGGAATTAAGCATGGCTGTTCCGGTAGCTAAATCTCGTTTACAACAAGGATACCACGTTCCTGAACTTTGCAGGTAAATAAATTGCGAAGTAAGATTACGTTAATGATGATGAAAAAATAACCTAAGCCTTTCAAAGAATGCAAAAATTGAAAATTAAATTAGTTTGATGAACGCTGTTCATGTAATGGCATACGACCTTCGTGGAAACTGGGGTGGATACGCTGATGTTCATACTCCTTTGTATCGACGTCCTTTTGATCATGATGGGTATGAAACCCTTAATGTTAACGACGGAAGTCAGCTTTGGGTGGATATGGGCTGTCCTGCCGATAAATTAGTTATAGGAACAGCATTTTACGGAAGAACATTCATTCTTGGAGATATCGAGAACAATAAGCTAGGAGCTCACATTGTAAAATGGATGGAAGGTGGAGATCCCGGAGAATATACTTTAGCCAGAGGATTCATGAGTTATTACGAAGTATAATATTCGTTAATGCTTGCATAAAACCAAGTTTTCTCGGTTAAAATTACTTAATTTGCAGTTTTGCATTAATTTTTAATTTTTAGATTTGTCTTCGTTTAAAATATGGAAGCTGGTCCAGGGAATATGATAGCATAGGGAAAGTTCCTTACATGTACAATGGAAAGAACTGGATCGGTTATGAAGACGCAGATTCTTTGGATATAAAAATGCAGTGGATTCGTGAGAAAGGCTATGCTGGTGCTATGAACTGGGCTATTGACATGGATGACTTTCGGGGAGTTTGTGGAACTAAAGATATCCTCATTGATGTTCTTTGGAAAGGGATGCAGAACTACACTGTCCCACTACCAACTTCAAAACCTGACAATCGTCCGGATTGGTCTCTTCCACCACCTGCTAGCGAAAATCCATTAATTCATGTTGAAGAATCAACAACAACATCTAGTCCAATTGTGGAGGATTCTACTTCCAATTGCATTACTGAAGTTCCGATTACAACTGAAAGTCCAAGTACTCCAACGACTACGACTTCTACAACTACAGAAACGACAACTACAACTATCCCCACTACTACTACAACACCTGCCCCTTCGACAACGACAACTCTTTCCACTACAACACCTTCGACTACGACAACGGCAACAACGCCATCGACTACGACAACGATAACAACACCATCGACTACGACGACAACGCCATCGACTACGACAACGACAACAACACCATCGACAACGACAACAACGCCATCGACTACGACAACAGCACCATCGACTACGACAACTCCGTCGACAACGACAACAGCCCCTTCGACAACAACAACCCCTACGACAACGACAGTCCCCTGGTGGGTAACTTCTACTACGACAACTCCGTCGACAACGACAACAGCCCCTTCGACAACAACGATCCCATGGTGGGTGACTACTACAACAGCCCCTTGGACAACGACAACAGCCCCTTGGACTACAACGACTACAACAACGCCTTCGACAACAACGTCAATCCCTTGGTGGGTAACTACCACAACTCCTTCGATCATTACAACAACAACTCTGCCACCTACTCCGAGTATTATTGGTTACGACCCTCCAACAGATCCAACGATAGTTCCAATTCTAATACCGAAGCCAACAGGACCAGGATCGATACCAGCGCCTGTAGATTCCCGCCCAACATCAACAAGCCGTCCCACAGCAAGTCCCACAATCATTCCCATTTGGACAGATGAGCCTGGGGAAGTTACAACATCTTCCCCGACCAACCCATCACCTCCTGGTGGAGGGACTACTACTACTGATATCGACTGCTCCAAGGGCACTTACTACCCACATCCTACGGATTGCTCGAAGGTGACATTAAAATCAACCATGTTATTTTAAAATGATTTTAAAATTTCTAACTTATGTTGTTGTATGTATAGTACTACTGGTGCGTTAACGGGACTCCTTTGGAAAACACTTGCTCGGAAGGAACAATTTGGAATGACAAGATTCATGCTTGCGACTGGCCATCCAACGTTTCAGACGGCAAATGCACTTCACGTGCAACACAAAAGAATCACTGAACTTAATTTCTATTTTCCTACTCCTAACTATTTTGTCACTTAGCTAGCACTTACATAAAATAAACGAACATCTATTTTCTCCTGTTGAAACTTCATTAGATGATTTTTTTTAATTTTCGTTGTTTATTTCTTAGATTTTAGCTTAAGAATTAAATTAAATAAATTTATATGAAAACTCCTATAGTATAGTATGTCCCGATCTGTAGAATGTATATGATAGGAATATATATGGTATAATAGAACTGTGGATTGGATGTGGATTTTGTTCATACTTATACTTTATACTGTTTTCATGAATCTCTGACGTAAAAAATGCCTGTTATACTTGCATGAAATACAAAATCATTCTACAGTAAATAGAACTACGATTTTGTAATAAATACCTACTAATTTGATTTAACAAATAAAATCTATAGATGCTATTATTGTTAAACTAATCATGTATTGGTGGCAGCAATAAGCGATATAGCAATATTAACAATACCAAGATATGGAAGTCTCTCTGCATAAGTTTCTCGCTGAGCTTATATCAACATAGGTTGAGAGTTTGAGAGTGAAGGATTCTTTTTAGGATGGCCGGGAGTCTAAAAATAAACCTTGTCGGAAAGTGAAATGAAATTTAGGGCAAAAAATTACCCACGATACAAACTACAATACTGCAGTCGAAAATGTCTTACCTTTTAGCAAATTAGGGGAAATGTAGAGCTATCTAATGCATATTGGCAATCCTGAAAGGAAATTTTCTCATTTCTTTGTATTAAGGTACAGAGAGAAGCTCATAAAAGTAGTTCCATGTAGTAACTAAGATCTGAATCGGATAGCACGAGGTACGGCACTTCATTAAACATTCACAATTTTGTATTTGTAAAGTCCACAAACAACTACGGTGTGTATCTTGGCCATAAACTACGTACTTACAATTTATTCTGACATAGAATTTGGTGGATTTCTCGGAGTTTCGCAAATAAATATCTGTACTTATCTCAATTCTATTAGTGACTGAAAAATAGACTCCTTTTATTGTGCTTTCCGCAGTGTTATGGCAAAAAAGTAGGTCTAAAAAATCCGAAAATGCCGAAAAATAAGAAACAAGTCAAAGAACAACCTGCTCCTGTTGTTGAAGAAAGCAGCAGTGCCATCCTACTGTGTCCAGTGTGTAAGGTTGCAGCGAAATCCCGTTGTGGTGGCTGTAACAATGTTGGCTATTGCTCCAAGGAACATCAGAAGGTACATTGGAAAATTCATAAGAGTGAATGTTCACCATGGAAGATTTGCGAGTCCCCACTTTTGGGTAGATTCCTTATGGCTGTTCGGGATATCAAGGCTGGAGAGGTTATTATGCAAGAGCCACCACTTTTACTAACACCCCCGAAGGTTACGATGCCCATTTGTCTCAAATGTTATGCGGAATTTCAAGTTGACGAGGAAGAGTCGACTGAGGATGGTAAAACTTACCAGTTCTACTTCTAAAATGGATAAAAAAGTATTTGAAAATTAGTTAATTCTCTATTTAAAAATTTTTTGTTTTAGATTTCAAAGGATTTCTTGCAAACCCTGATGCAACTCCTCATCCTTGCCCAGGTTGTGGCTGGCCCATGTGTGGCTCAGAAAAATGCAAAACTTCTGATCCTTCAAGGCATGCCTACGAGTGTCAATTGACAGCTGCTCGTGGTGGAGTCAAAATCCGGAATTTTAATCAAGAGCACCCGATGTACAGACCTATCGGGGTTTTAAGGGCACTATCCTTGGATTCGGAAACTCTAAAAAAGCTTCTTAATTTGCAATCTCATGCTTTCAAGCGACCCAATGAGAATAATGACGAAGGGAAAACTGAAACTGAAAAATCTGATTTGGATTACGCTCACGCAAATGCGAAAACAGAGAGAGAAACTGATATTCAAACGACTGTGAGACTTATCCAGAATTTTTTTAAACGAGGGGACATTACCGAAGATTGGATACTGAAGGTTATTGGTATCATTGAAACTAACGGACATGAAATTCCTCTAGCTACCCCCAAAGATGAGGTTGGACGAAGACTTATTGGTAAAACGTATTTTTTTGTAGATTCAATTTTTCTAACCATTCCACGATTCACTTTCATTCATTCCCACGGAGAAATATTATAAATGAATATCTGTGTTTCCATTCTTAGGAATTTACAATAACGCTTCGTTTTTTGAACATAATTGCCGTCCTAATTGTGTCAAGACAATTAACATCAATGACAAATCAATAGTAATAAGAGCGGCTGTAGCTGTAAAGAAAGGAGATCATCTGTCGATATGTTACGTGGATCCTTTGTGGGGAACTAATGATCGAGTGAATTTCTTGCAAATGACCAAGTTCTTCACATGCAAATGTATGCGTTGTTGCGACCCATCCGAACTCGGAACACACATCAGCTCTTTGTTATGCCAGCAGACTTCTTGTGTGAACAAACGAAACGTGGATGAAACTGGAAAAGTCGGCATGATTGTCCCAGAAGATCCCTTCGATGCCCAGAGCGAATGGAAATGCAATACATGCTTAGAGACATATCCAGTTGGATATGTTTCATCAGTCATGGAAAAAGTTGGACGGGAAATGCATGAGTTACAGCCGAAAAGGGGAACCATTGCTCCCGAAGAAGATTTTATCAAGAAATTTCAAAAAACCTTGGCTCCCAACCATTTCTACTTTTTGGAAATTAAAGTTGGACTCGCTCAATTATATGGAAGAACCCCAGAAGAGCCTTTACCAGCTTTGCCACCAAAAAAAATCATGAGGAAAATACAACTGTGCAAGGAATTGTTAGAAATTTTCAATTCTATTGCTCCAGGTAAATGATTTTCATACAATTTATTCCCGGTAATTTAACAATTCAACATTTCCCTTTTTAATATTCTAAAGGCTACAATCGCCTAAGGGCACTAATGATGTATGAACTGCAAGCGTCAATTACCATGCTGTCTAAATTGAGACAATCTGTTGGGGAGATTTCTATACAGCAACACAGAGAAGAATTAATGGTGAGACAAGCTAAACTCTAATAATTAGGTAGGAATTATTTTAATTACTAGATTATTCAATTTGTGAATTTCTTGTTACATTTAGCCATGTGGAAGATGGCTTATTGAAGTAATCAAAGTGTTCGAGTGGGAGCCTGAGAATTCAATAGAAAATAAAAGAGGAATTGGGGCTAAAGCAGAACTAACAATCTTGAAAAATTATCTGGAAAGATTGGAAGATGACGACGGAGAAGCATCGAATACTTTGAGTGATGACAGAAATCCAGATTTGGAGTCTTATATTGAAGATGTTCTTTAGGGATTAATTTGTACTTTGAAAATCTTTGTAAAAAAGTGCATACACATGCTAATAATATTACATACAATCGAATACACAAACAAATTACATTATTATTGAATTGCTAAATCACAACTCAATAAATAGTTTGCACTTTGCAATGCCCACATTAAAATGATAAATAATTATCGCACATACATCTATAGGTTAATTATTGCCAATATTGGTTATTACATTTATAATACAAAAGCAATGGTCCTTTGTGTTTGTTTCATTGTGTCATAAGTTGTCGCAGAATAACACAGGTAAACCATACCACGGTACGTTTCAAAGATGACCTTCGGCCTTACAATCATGGTTTACTAGGTTTACAACATAAAATACTATACCTCTAGGTATACATACAACTAAGAAAATGTAATTTAAGCAACGAATGCTAATTCGAAATTAAAATCGTTTTTTGAACACGTCAATAAAATTACTGTTTATGCACCAAAACTAGAAATTCTTAAATAAATCTAAAAATCTTGTCAACATTTTACTGTTCATGTTTTTATCATCATATTATGCATTCGTAATTTTGTCTTCAGCCATATATCTTTTAGAGCTTTATTATTATGAACTAATCTAGCAGGTCTGATGATGACCAAGATGTGTGTATAGTCTGTGTAGTGTTGTAGTGTACGCAAGGTGTATCGGTGTATGTACAGATTTAAAGATTATATACGGAGAAGGTTCATTTTGGGCAATAACTGGATTAAATTTTAAATATGGTAATAAATTGCTTAATTTTGTTGGTAATAATCTATTAACTGTTATAGAAGTGTATATGATGAGATTGCAATGTCAAATTGAATGGCGGTTGATTCTACCGATTCAAACTAGAGTTGTCCAAAGTGCAAATGGCAGTTTCTATGAATGGTGAATCTTCCTCCTCAGTTTTATTTAGCTGACAGATACAAGAAGAGTTTTGTTTGACTTGGTAATAGGAGGCAGACAGGAGGAGTGAATTTATTATTCATTTTGTTGTTATTTTGTTCGATAAAATCACCAAAATTCAATTGCAGAGCTGGGGATTTCTTTCTATATCAATACAGTAAATTTTAAGCATCATTTTTGTAACTTTACAAGAGTTTATGAGCTAGGTTATAGTTAAATTCTTTTGTCTTTTACTTTTCGGATCGCATTTATATTGATTTATTTTATATTCTGGATTTCAGTGAACCTGTAATTTGGTCCTACATCCGGTCTGGTCTGCTTCTACAGTCCGGTGTCTTCAAGCCCCGAATTTGACGTTTTTCTAGCTTTTTTACAGGTATTGCGCATATTTTATATCTTTATGGCACTTATACGGGTTGTGTCACCGCTTGTACACAAAAAATTTTTAGCATTTTTAAACAGTTTTCGTATTGTTTCAAATGAAAAGAATGAAGCTTTTTCAATTTTGTGTCATGTGTGAATAATAACTAAATCGATATTTTATTTGTATAGCATAGTAGATTTATAACACAGATTTATAGTTTTAGATTTTTATAACCAATAATTTTTAAGCTTATGCGGTAGGGCGTGATACGTAAGTAGATAAATGTTTCATATCTTATCTGGCCAATGGTTATCTGTTTGGGGGATTTAGTCAATGTTTTGGGGGTTGAGGCTTAAGTTTGTTTGCATGCAATAGTATTCTATAAAGAAGAGTTTTATGTGAAAGTATAACAGTAAACGTATAACTGGAACTAAATCTCAAACGATTACTTTCGATTATGAATTTACTATTTCTATATAATTTTGACAGATTGAAAATGAAGCAGAACCGTCAGTTCGTTATTTTGGCATGGTTGGGCCTTACACTTTGTTTTGGAGTGGATGCAGAAACTACTGATGAAAGAAGAACGTATACAAAAATTTATGAGAAGATTGACGGAGCTTTAGCATGTTTCCGTCGATTCAATGGAACTCATCAAATAGGATGTGCTTCGAAGTCTTTAAATGGTGACACGGGTGTCCTGCACGTAGTCCGCGACGATAAATCCCTAGACTGGGTGTTAAAGGATGGTCCACATTCTCCATACATTGTGGATATTTTTATCACAAAAATTAAGTAATTATTTAAAATGTACCTGTCATTTATTTCATAGTTCGTCGGCAGATGCAATCATTTGCTAGGATAGGATAGCAAATCAGATACCCATGAAAGTCTTTAAATGGTGACACGGGTGTCCTGCACGTAGTCCGCGACGATAAATCCCTAGACTGGGTGTTAAAGGATGGTCCACATTCTCCATACATTGTGGTGATGGGGCCGAAAACGTTTACTTCGGAATACATGAGAAAATTCCAATCAAACGACCGAGTAGCGGGAGTGCTTCTTATGGATGGAAGCGTCTTCAACGACACGAATAAAGTGAATCACTTTTCATCGGACTTGACATGCCCAAACCTAGGATTTGGTTTTTTCAATCAAACCAGTACAGACAAACAGTATTGCCCGAAGTGGAATGCGGAGGGGAGCGGGATTCTTTGGGAGAGCTGGGATTTTCCCGTTTTCTTTGTTCACGATAAGAAAGAGGCTCACTTTATTTTGGATTGCTGTCAAGAATTCAACGAACCCAAGGATGGATCTCCTATAGAATGGCCCTTATGTGCTGCCCAACTGCAGTCATTTATGTTGGGAGCTGTTGACACGCCCACATGCATGAGAAGAAACGAAGTTATGTCTTTAACTCCCAGTAACTCAAAAGTTTGCGACCCTCTGGCAAGTTTCAATGTACATGCTCCACTTGTGACGGTTAATCAATCCACCCCATACAAAAATAAGTCAGTCATTGTGATCGGAGCTCGTCTTGACGCAGCTTCAATGTTTGACAAGATCGCCCCAGGAGCAGACAGTGCCGCTACAGGAATTGCGACTCTTTTGACAGTCCTGAAACAATTGTCGACTGTGAAGGAGCAATTATTGGAATCAACAAAGGTCGATAATATCTACTTCATCCTTTTCCAAGGAGAAGCCTTTGATTACATCGGATCCAGTAGATTAGTCTATGATATGGCCCGGGGAAATTTTCCGTACAACATTGACATTAACTCCACAACGGATCCTGCCATTTTACGATTGGAAAATATAAAGTACTTTATAGAAATAGGTCAAGTTGGCTTAGGAAAATCCGAAGATACTTATTATATGCATCAAAATTGGCAGACGGATAAATCATCCACTGATGAGACAAAGATCCTTACGAACGCGTTCACAGAAATGGGAAAATCTGTCGACTTGAAGTTTAATGTCGTTCAGCAGAATGGTATGGGACTTCCTCCTGCAAGCTTTCAGTCTTTTCTTAAAGTCAACCCTAATATCCCAGGAATTGTCATCACAAATCACGAAAGGGAATTCAAGAACCCATTTTACAATAGCATTCTTGACACAGATGTGAATTTGGGATACGTCTACAAAGATAGCGATACTAATTCCATCCAGCACAAGATCTCATTATTGGCGGCAACTATAGCCAACACAGTATGGCAAATAGCCGATGTTAGTCCCACTACTCCCCCTCCCAAAAAATTTCAACCGGAAACAGAAACTGTTGATGAACTGCTGGACTGCTACATCACAACTGCAAAATGCAAGCTTTTTGGAAATGTTACTTCGAAAGAGATCATGGAACCGGCGACATACCAATTGTACGTTGGAGTAAGACTTGTACAGAATAGTGTGACCGTGCTGACCAGAAGCGTCATGGTCTACTACCAAGGAACTACTGTGAACAAGACTGAGGAGGAGTGTAAAGCCGACGAGCAAAAAGCACACTATGACTATTATTGGTTAAATGGAACGTGTTACGAGACGACTGTAAATATCAGCGAAGCCCATAGCCCAGCGTTTATAATTGACAACTACGACTGGAAAAGCGGGGAGTATCCTACTTGGACAGAATCCATTTGGCAGAAGTTGCAAGTGAGAGTTTTCTTGAAGCCATCACTCCAGCACGAGCTTCTCACCCTTTGCTTCGGTCTTGCCATATTTATCACCAGCTTTGTCATCGTTGGATGGGCAAACCGGAAGTCAGACGTCATTTTTAGTTCAAGGTCCGCTGTTGCTTCTGTGATCCGTGGTTCTATTTATTATGAACATTTAGCATAAAAATTAATATTATTAAATATTTTTATCACAAAAATTAAGTAATTATTTAAAATGTACCTGTCATTTATTTCATAGTTCGTCGGCAGATGCAATCATTTGCTAGGATAGGATAGCAAATCAGATACCCATGATTAATTTTCAGCATAACTCTTCGGATCCCCGGCCTGTCCGACTGTAAGGTCAACGTAAGTTAGGATTTCCGTTAAGATCTCCTGCAATATTCTAATTAATAATTATAATCAGTAGATAGATACTAAATTAATTTATTTCCATTCGTGAATTTCTTTCAGAATAGAAAGTTAATGCTGTTGACGTACCTTGTACGAGACTGTATGAGTACGACGAAGACCATGGATATCTGATTTGCTCCGAACCGATAAAGATAGAAATCAGAAGGCATGTCGTGTGATTTTTAGTGCGATGATTTTGTACATAATCAGTATGTTTGCATATAAACGTGAAGTTTTGTATTATCCCTCATTTGATTTAGAACTAGTCCTTGTTAATCACTACTAATTGGTTAA
>JABASI010003470.1:0-16439 GCA_019776505.1 Tomocerus nigrus
TAGTTTATAAACACACTTACACATGTAAATAGACACATCCCCTTCAATAAATAATTTATCAAATTTCGAAATGTTTATCTTAGTTAACCTAACACTATTAAAACAAACAGAACCCTCGGGCTGCATGTCCACCTGTGTATAGTAATTAATTGTTATTTCAAGGCCTCCATAAAATAATTCAACAAGTGAAGAAACAATTTATATTTCAATAACTATATAGTAATTAATTTATTGAAATTAGATTTCATTAAAATGATTTTATTGCAAACTCCATTCAATAAATAGTTGTACGTTGTAATGGTGCATACTGGAAAGTATTTGTCCTGATTTCCAATGTCCGATTATTTCCACGTGAGTAATATTTTGTGGCTTGTTTTTTTGTTACTAAAATTATTTATAATGTTCTAAAATCAATATTGGTCCACTTTCTTCAATTAAATTCACATGAAAATAATTTTTTTAAATAGGGCAAATGTATGTGTAGACTGTGCGTTTATTCAAATAGCCTGTAACAATAAATCTGCACTTGTATAATAACATAGAGCTGATGTGGTTTGGTGTGATGTGATCTAGTAGAATGTAAATATGATACTGTGTTTAATTTTCATCACATGCCATTATTGCAGAATATGAAATGAAGTGCGTTTTATATTATAGTAGAGCATTTTGAATTTGTGTTGTAGGAAGTGCGCGGATTGCTATAAAGGCTCTCTCTCTCTCTGCGGTTAAAATGTTACGTTGATGTTGGTCTGCTTTAATCTCCTCGGCTACTGCTATATGATTTTGTGCGAAATACGCGTATGTATTTGCAGCAGGTTACATTTCATTTACCTACGTGTCCAAACGCTAATGTCATTTCGCTCAGTTTCCGTACCTTTTAAATCCGTTGGCTACACAGAGAGAGAGAAAGGGTTTGCAGAAATGAAATTGAGATATTATGGCTGGATATATGTGTGGATTGCTTGTAATGCCACTAGTCATCCTGCTAAATATATGAATAGACGAGGATGATAGTTGTCGCATTACTCTGCATTCTTATCATAGATTAGTGCTCGTGGCATCTCTATTACACTGTGATAAGTGCTCCCTTGCCCCATTATTCTTGCCAAAATGATAATTTCCACACACCACATCCACTACTACAAAATTTCCTAACATATGCGCGCGTTGGGCTTTCCATTTCCTTCTACTTTCATTTCGCCAAAGGCTTTTTTCCTGACAGGACATATACCACACACACTCTCCAACTCTCCACGCAACAAAACCCAAATACGATGCACTAGATCATTCTTGTCAAACTTAAGGGATACCTATCGACAATTTCGTCTACTAAGCTAAAAATTATAAATAAGCATACATAGATTCTCTCAATAATTTTTAAAAATATGCATACTTTTATAAAATTTGGATTTTGATTCACTAATAATTAATATTGCTCACATTGCTTCATTTTAATTGTATAAGGCAGTAGGTGAGGATGAGCACATACAAAACGAATGTAGAATTAACGCATCTTAAAATTAACTTAATAAGTATAAGATAACATGGCGAAATTAACGTATATTTTGTGGGTTCAAAATATTTTTATTTTAATTTTTAATATGCCTTGCCTATATCTACAATAAATAATAAAATTGTAAATAAATTCCAAACGTTCGAGCTTCTTTCTTATGTTATTATGATCGCTTTTACTGTTAAAATGGGTTTCGGATGTTCCATCTACATTTTATTTCAGTTGATAAAAATCCTGAATCTATTTTTATTACTAAATGGCAGTGGATTAGCAGCAAAATATTTTTAATGAGGCCTATCTATATAGTATATAAAATTATTGAATTATAGGAAATCCGTAGATATACATAATAATAATAATAGTTGAATGATAATTTTCTAGAGTTGCGAAGGGTCAAAGTTAACTTATATATTGAAACCCCTTAGCAAATCCCAAAACAATACGCAGGATTACAGTAAGTCTTCTTTTTTTGTGCCATGATTATATAAACCTAAATTTTCTCTAAATATTACCCTTGATGAAAAATTCGAAAAAAATGTAGATAACATGACTCGTTACATACAAATTGTTGTAATGCTCTACTGTATACATAAATGCTATCATACGTTTACATTGTATGATCATAAATGTGAATTGATTACAGTCTGGGACGTTTTGAATCAATAAAAAGGTATTTAAGTGTAGGCAGTCATCAAATATAATTTAAAGATTTTTTGTAGGGATTCTGCTTATAGATAGCTGAAGGCTGGCTTTTCTGGAGCTGTGTGTGGTTGCACAGCGAAGCTAAGGAAGAGGATCGACAAGACAAGACAACTCAATTGAATGTCATTATGGAAAGTTTCCGTCTGAAAGTGAAATGATGATGTGCCAACAGTCAAAACGGCCATCAACCTTTCACTCCATTCAATTCGTTACGATTAGAGGAGAGGGAAGTCACTTGGGTAGCTCTCTCTCTCGCTCTCTCACACACACATAGCATACGTGCTGCACAAAAAGATATTTTCACTCAACTCTTTCAACAGACTGTACATTGGGTTTAGTGTTTATTCCATCCATAGGGCCAGATGAACTCTCTCCTCAGCAAAATAACCATAAATACGTACACAAGTTCACCATACGCATTTCTCCATTGTAACTTTTATAATATGAGCTCGCCTATACACAGAAAACCTCTATTTTCTACTCAAGTACCAATGCAACTCATATTCAGCTCTACGGGACACGACGGGGCATGTCTTAATATTTTACAAGTGCTATTACGCAACATACACGCACTACTACTAATATTTATTCTCCCGTCATATATTTCTAAACTAAAGGCCAACCTTAGACGTACCTACCTTAAAAAATCGGGAGGTACATTCAAAAGGGTTTTTGAATCTATTTTTAATTAGCTTAAAATCTTAGAAATCTTATTCGTTTTCTTAGAAATCTTAAAAACATTTTAAGGGAGACCAGCAAGAATATTCAGAACAAACAATAAAAAATACAAATTTCGTAATTTCACCTTGTTTTATTGCATTTATTTTTTATTTTTTAATTTAATTTTTAACATTTATTTCGGTAGCATTTGTATGTAAAATTACGTTAATCCACTTTTGTATATTTGTCCCCCTTGTAGTAATAAATATCCAAAAAGTTTTAATCCTGCACTAAGAGAATTATGTGAAGACTGGTTTTGGTAGCTTTATAGATGATTATGTCTATCTGCTTTTTTACATGTTTAAATCGACGGGAATTGAATGTAAAATGTTAGTGCGTTTTTCTGTATTAAAATAATTTTTTGAGTTTTTCTGGTAAGAGGATGCGGAATTTTTATTGTCCCGTTTGGAAGTTACGCCACCGTTGGTCGTCTATTGAGTTTTTGTGTGTAGTACTAGAGAGTCTTCTTTTCTTTCTTGATTTTTGACAAGATCTGGCATGAGTTGCTCTTGGTCTCGTCTGGCAGGCATAGCATTCTGTTCTTGGTTTGCTTCTTTAGGTTTTCCTTTGCATGGGATAAGTCTTGGCTCTCATCTCACTTCTTTTCTCCTTCATTTACATTTACATAGAGAGAAAGAGTGAAAGAGAAAGTCTTCCTCTCTTCTGGTCTCGCTCTCTCAACTCGGCTAACCTCTTTACGGAGCTTTTCCCCATCCTCTTCTCATCTTCTTCTTTTTCTAACTATAACTATAATATGTAGCTATATTGTATGTCTATATGTATGTATCTGGCTGAACTTTATCTAAATATTATGTACACTGTATTATTATGTGTCTGGATGCACTCACGTTGTTAGACATGCACAGTAACATTATAAAACTCAACTCTGCTCTCTAAGATGGCAGAGAATTCTTTAGGAAACTATTCTCTCCTTTTTTGTCCATTCTATCTACTTTTCACTTTAGCGCCCACTATTTCATACACTTGACTCAAAGTCAACCTAAACCAACTAAAGTATCTCTCAGCTTCACTCAATTCACTCCCTACACACACATACATACTCTCTCTCTCTCTCTCTCTCAGTGTGTGTAAAGTTTTATTCTAGTTTTCAGTTACTTTGACACGACATGGCTCTACTTTCTCATTCTGATGTGATGTTGCACTTATTAAAAACTAAGTAAATGCATATCATACATATTCATGAGCAGTTCATGTAACTTTATTCCATACATTTTATCCTTTCATTATAAAAACGCTATTTTCATTTCCAAAATATATAATCAATATACATGCATTGCGATAGAAATTCCAAAAATTTTATGATTTAATTAATTTTTGAGATACACTGTCTAAATGACGGATTTACACTTAATCGCCATACAGAATTACTTAGAAATTTTATACGAAATAGCATACATAGCATTTTTACATTTGCATTTGTGTACGTGGTTAGTTAAGATATTCTGATGAAATTGATGTCGCATTAAGGAAAACAATTAATGGAATAATTATTTCATTCGTTGAAAAAGCAATCTTCATTAAAAATGGATTTAACGAACTGGTTTCTTCTGGTAACTTGAAACTATTGGTTTTGAGTGAAATAAGCAATACTTGGTTTCAGTTTTTGTTAATATTTTTATTGTTTACAATACAAACCCTAGGTATTGTAGTGTTGTGAGGTTTTGTATTGTGCCCTTCTGCGGTCTGTATATTTATTGACTGCAGTTCAATTTCATATGAAATAAAGTATCGATATATCCTACATGAGAAATGATCTTAAATCTGGTTATTATGTTATAACGATAAACTAGAATGAATTTTGAAGCAAATCAGATGGATAAAACAAGAAATAGTGGAAGTGGATATTTATTTAATATTGACAAGCTCCAAGAACTGTATTTAATCCTTGATTTTATCCCAGTTGAATACATTTGTATCTTGTATGTACTGACATAAGGTTTACTCTTTTTGTAAAATAAAATGTTTGAAGTATTTACATTTATTAATGACAGGATTAATTTTGTTCGTATTTTTGTGAAGTTGAAAATTATGGAAAATGAAGGGGTACATTACATAAATAAGTTGAGTTGATGATAGAGGATTTAGCTTTAGAAAGAATTGCATGAAGTAATTCTGTATATAGCTTATAAATAGTTGGCTGCTTTGATAAAGCTGAGGCAAACTGGGTCACTAATAATAAAAGGAAAATACAGGCATGTGGTACAACTACGCTGTTTGTCATCTGCTTCGTTGCTCTTATATCTAATTAGTAGCAATGATAGTTAGAATCTGTTGAAAACTGGTGGAATATTCTAGAGATATTCATATGGATTATGAAAAGCTATGTTGAAATGAGTAAGAATTAAGTTGAAGGTTGATGACTATCGTTTTGCCATTTATATACATTAGTTGCACTCTGTGATTCATTATTAGTAATACAAGTTGTCTAGCTATCTAGGTCAAACTCTTGTCATATAATTAGCCTTGTTATAATATTTGGTAAAAGTATATATATAAAAAAGTGTCTATATCGATATAACTTCTAGGATTTAATATAAAAAGAACATCCGGTGAAATATGTATGTAATGAAAGGTAGGAAAGAGAGTAATAAATATGGAGGAGAAAGGATTAGTATTAGTTTGATGTGAGGAGTCCGGGTAAATACGGGGGACGTGAGGAGAATGGCTAATAGCAATTATTACGCAACAGCTTGGCGATGTAAATGTGCAGGCTGAATGTAAAATAGTTATGTGTGTCTAAGTATTTCGTATTTAGTGGGATTGAAGTTGAGAAAGGATGTGGAGTACACGCACGAGTTGTGTATTGCAGCAATAGGAAAAGGAAGGAGACTTTCACCGACAGCTATCTCCACACTTTCACCATCACTTTCTTTCTCCACGTGAAATAATTTTTAGAATCAGAAGGGCATGGCACGAAACGCCACGCGCTAAGCACTCAAATATTATTAGCACTACTCCTCTTCTGCAAAGTCATCGCCGCATCTGCTCATTTCTCCGCTATTATTTAGTTACCCGCTCCCGCTCCCTAGCTACTACTACAATTCAAAGTCAAGTCAAGCCAACCAACTCTCCTTACTTACTATTATATCTTTATAGCTGTCTATTAATTGGATAGATAAGGATCCTTAACTATTTTTCCAAACTCTTCTAAGTGTTCATATTCAAGACAAATATAACTAAACTACACCCATAGACACATTTTGTTAATAGATAGAGCCAAAAAGCTAAGCTAAGCAACTCAAGGCTATTCTTATTATTCTATCTCTCTTTCTTTCATTTTCTCTATACTTTCTACACCACTTAGCTCTATATACACTCCCTTTTCATCTGACGCTTCTCACATTAAACAGAGATTCTCAATGGAAATATTAAAAAACTCTTTGATGATTTTGACGTAATTTATAATCAGAATTCTACAATGATACGCAATACACCACGTCAGATTTCAATAGGCACAGCATTCGTTAATTAATATCATTCTCTTTTCCAACTACACGTGTTCCTGATTATTCAGGTATTTTAATTTTTAATTTTCAATAAAAGTTATCTTGCTCAAAATGTTTTTCGTTTGGACGCTCATTTGAATTGTTTCCATTAATTTGCTAATAAAAGTATAATTTAATTAATTAGGTCATAATGTTTTTTCACAAAATAATGATTTAACATTCATCTTATGAATCTTTTGAAACAAATTATAAGCGTCATTACTCATATTAGTAGAAATATTTCATAATTTCTTCAAAGTTTTTTAGTCAGTAGATTTGATGTAATTACGCCGCAAGGACTCAACATCAAAAGATTGGAGTGCCTGGGGGTACAGGTACTTTTCCAGTCAACTCCGTAATAGAAAAGAGGGAAATAGTGAAGGTTTGAGTAATTGATAATATGGGAAATGTATTTTGGAAGCGTAGTAGCTGAAATTCCGTTCTTTTATTCCATGTGCTGTGTGTGATTGATGCACGTAATTCCCAAAGGAGATGGAAGAGAGAAATTAGGAGAAATGGAACTAATGCTGAACGAACTCTTTGGCTACGTATCAGAATGTATCTGCCATTTGATGAGTATGATCATCCATTTCTCTACTTATGTGTCTGCTTTATGAAGAAGACGTAGCTAGGTAGTTACTTACAATAACATAAGGGCCACGTCTCACTCTTTTCCAAAAGAAGCTAAACTTTGCACTTACGCCTGAATGAAATAATTGAATTACACATCGACTTGGTTATTTCTTTAGACATCTCTTTCTAACTTGACTTTCTTCTCGATAAAAGACATCTCTCATATCATCTCATATTATTTTATCGGTGCTGAAGTATATTTGCACTAATTGATTCAACTATAGTGCATCACGTAAAATAAAATGTAACTAACTCACTCTGCAGATTCTTTAATGCACTTCTCTTCATTTTCAAACCATTTTGTGGCTTCATTTAGTCCTCAGAGAAAATTGATATCAGATATCATATTCTCTGTATTCGGTTTTTACATATCTACACTAAAGGATGGATGTATTTATGCATTCAATTTAGAGGGCTTTTGATTTATATTAGTTCAATCAGTAAGTTCATAATAATATTTTTCTGAGAAGCATACTTAACAGTGAAAACACTTAATTTGCAATTTCATGCCCGATTACCCGATATAAACTTCTAATTATCACCAAGTACTTCTGAATGTTAAAACTGTACAAAAATTAGAAACTGATACCTAAAGGTTGTCATAATTAAAGTTTTATTTGCATAGTGGAGTAGATCATGTAAAATAAAATGGAGCAAAATAAACATTTTATACTGGTTGCTTCTGCACAATAGTGAGATGTGCAGAAATAAGTTCACAAATTATGTAATTGACATTTCGTCTTTTCATGCCTATTAATTTTTTTCAAGGCTTTTGCTGCAGAGTTAACTTTCATGTAATTTTTACCTTGGTAAAGGTGAAAGTTCAGCGAAGGTTGAATTTTAAAAGCGTAAAAGAATTTCGTGTTAATAAGACGTAATGTCAAATACACTGAAAGTCAAACTATGTCAACTTGTTTCTGATCATCTCTGTAGTAGTTATATACTTAGTGTATCTATTTTTCTGCATCATTTTAAAAGTGACAGTAGTTGGTAATAGTAATGACCATGGGCAAAACATGAATTTATATCAATAGTGGTTAGCAATTTACGGATTAATTTTTGCAGGATATGTTTTAACATGTAAATGTAGCGTGAAACTTACTAATGATCTGTATCTACTCTAACGGAAGGATAATTACGTTAGCAGAAATTAAAACCAAGTATTACTTCTTTCACTCAAACCTCATCAAAGTTTTCAACTTTTTAGAAATCAGTTTTAAGTGATTGGGAATTCCAAATGCAATTAATTAAGAGAGAGAAAAAAATATTCGAATGTAAATTAGTTGAATCTGTGCTATATCTGTATACTGTAAACGAGAAATGGATAATAGGTAAGTAGGTATATCTGTCTTGAAATGTTAAAGGTAGCAGAGGGAAGAGATGCGGAAAACATTAGAGTTTTCGTAAGAATAAGAAAGTCTTGTGGACAAAAGGGAATTAGTTGTGAATAAGACACTTAACCTTTTAAGTAAAGTATTTCTAAAGTTTATAGTTATTAGTGGAGTGTGTCCTAAGTTGATTTTATAGTGCCACAAGGAAAGATGTTGGTCTATGCACAAGTAGAGCGTGTAATATTACGATGTGTATTATACTGTATAGAAGATAAGCATATATCTATTTGAGAATAAATAGTTTCGAGAGTGAGTCTATCTAGTATAATAATAAGTAAGGAGGAGTAGCGTTGGAAGTTGAAGAAAAGGATTCTCTCTCTTCATAATAAATTAGTTTCTATTTGTGTTTCTGATTATGAGGACTTTGTGCATAGAGAAAGTAGTTTGGAGGGCAGGAAAAGAGTTGAGTGCTTCAACTGTATGTACTTGAGTGTGTAAAATGCTCCACAAACTGCCGCATCCTTCCAAAGACAAAGATTCAAACTCGGTTGAACTTTACAAAGGAAAGTCAAGCAATTGAAATAAAGAAACTCGCATACGCTCCTTCACCCAATTTCACTGTAATGCTAGCAGGGAACGTCATGTGACGTGAAAATCCTCGGAAATACTCTTGCAGACTACTTTTCTGCATGTCTATGTACATAATAATAGTTAAATCTAATGCACTACTAAAGAAGACTACATTTATATTGGAGTTTGTGTGTGTAGTGAGTCAGTGAGTCTATGTCGTAGGAAGTGTGTCTTTTAATATTAAATAACTACATAATGTAGTGTACACGCCTAGTACACACAAAATAGCTACTTTCATTCATGTTACTCTACTTTGCCTCACTTAACTCTCTTTCGCTACTTAACATTACCAAATGAACAGAGCATAGCTACCAGCTACTATAATTTACCTAGATTTTCGAACATACTTTCTATATATGCTTGGCTACCTCTTATAATTTACTTTTCTCGTACACTTAAAACATGTTTGGCTCTTTTGAATATGCAAATTTTAGATACGCTAGTGCATTCTCAACAAGAAGAAATCTTTCTTCACTACCTACCCTTCTATCGGACACAAGTTCTACAAATTATAAGAAAAATAATATGAAAGGTTTACTAATTCTAGTAATAAGACGCCCTTATACACACTCTTGTTCGACTTGAATGTACAAACACATTTTCCAAAATTAGGTTAACTAACCCTTTTACTAGGATATATCCAGCTAGGTATTTATTATTACTTAGTGCTGACAATTAAATACAGCCGAGACCACAGAAGAATAAATCCTTAATGTATAGGTAGAGGAAGTATAGACGAGCTTGGCAATGGAGACTGGAGTATGTATGAATGAATTTATATGGAGAAAAGTTAATTTAGCTTCTGGATGATGTTGAAGAGAGGGAAAGTTGAGTGGAGGAGACTAAATAAAAGAAAACCCTGCAAAAATAAACTACAAACTCTGACAGGTATGACTACTATATAAGGAAACTCTCTCTCTCAAGTGCTTTCCTAACTAATGCTACGAGGAAGAAAAAAGAAAATCCAAAGGAACCAGATGCTCTTCAAGTGAATTGCACTAGACGACTTTCTTTGACTTGGCTCCCACTTGAGGCAACTTTTATTTTTCCTTGACAGAATTTCCTACTTGTGGCTAATTAAATATCCTAGGAATATTTCTAATTGAGATTTGTAACACCTGTGCATTTTAAATTTACATTTTATAATATTTTAATTTTTGTCATAATTGTAAGAACCACGGTCATGTAGAAAAATGTTGTCGTAAAAGTTCGTGACTGTTATTAAGGAAACTGAGCAAATATTTTACTTTTTGGAGTGGAAAGAAAAATTCTGGGATTTCCCATCACTTTTGAAAGTGAAAGTATTTATTTAGTTGGAGAGGGAGAGTGAAATGGGTAAACCAAAGTGGGAAAGCCAAAGAGTTTCAGCAAAACACTTTGCCCGTCCCAAAAGGAACCGTTGGATATTTTTCTTGGGAGGAAAGGAGGGGGAAGGGTAAAAAACTTGTAAAAGTGCAGCATCCATCTAAAATCTAACTGTCTGGCTCTCTGCTGTAGTGTAAAAGTGTATAGGGAGAGTATTTTTGGTAGTCGACTGACTCAATTCATTTCCTTCTATCGAGAACTCCCACTCGAGGCACATTAATTTAATGACTAATTTTTCATTCTCATTCCCATTGACAAAGTAATGACTGGGATTCTACTATGTATGTAGATAGGCGAAGGAGAAAGCTAAAGAAAGGCATTTTCCGACAGAAGCCTCAAGATAAATTTATAAATGACTACCTAGTACCTAGCTAGGCAGGCAGAAGGAGAGAGAAAGGTTCTTTCTCTTCGTTCGGTTGAGAACGTCTTAGTTAACCATGCTTTCACTCCACTCAACTCTGCTCAGCTGAAAAAGACAGAGTAATCGTGGAGCATAACCACAAGAGGAAAATTGTAGAGGATTCCCTAACAAGACGAAGGAGAAAGTCGATTGAAACGCTTTCCATTTATATTAGCCTTTTTTTCCTCTTGTTCTCCTGAAATTCAATGACTTTCTTTGCTTTCACTTACTTTCTCTTAGCATTAGGTGAATGGTTAACGCTCCTAACTACATACATACCAATCTCAGACATTTTCTTCTTACGTATACATAATATAAATTTATATCTATTAATCCATCCCCGCCGCCAACGACCAACTACCCTCACACTTAACAATAAGAATTGTGTTTTATACTAGCAAATATGCTCCTAGTGTTTATGGCACTCCCCTTTTGTGTCACACTCTTTTCTTTCTAGACGAAATTCTTCAGACACCCATCAATATCCCTATAACTGTAAAACAGCCATATATATTGTACATAAAGTTAACTTATTGGGAGCTGTAAAATTTTTCCTCTCCTTTTATTGCATTGTTAGTCCTTCCACTTAGATTATACACTAAATTGAAGAAACGGGACAGAAACAACCATTTTCATCACCATTTCTCTTCACCAACTGGGAATTCCTTTCCGAGGCCAAGGTCACAAGGGGACTATAAATAATTCCCTATTCTATACTTCAAAAAAGAATTTTCTCACCAAAAACACTGAAGACACTGAAACAAAACCAACGAGAATGAACACAGTCAAACTTTAAGACTCTAACGAATCAACAGACAAATGCAACTCATAATACACAATGCATAAACATTTGTAAGTTGTCACAATGCATTCTGACCTGAAAAAGAATTTCTATTACCATCCCCTGCCACATCCCATTATCTTCATAAACTGCCAAAACTAGAGTTACCCCATTTTTTCTAAACTGTCCTATCTTTTTGTTGACCTTAGTCACCTACAAATGTCTGTAAAAAAATTCTTGGAGAAAATTTTTAATTGTCGGAATATTAGTTTGAACATACTTTAAATATTATTAATTGTCTTATTTTTTCAATACTTTTATCGACATATTTTGTTCATGAGCATATAATATTTATGCATTTTATTTTATAGAGAAAAAGTTTTGATAACAGTTTTTATTTTTGCATATCTCTCCCTCGGAAAACCAATTTAAGATGAAAGGATTAGTCAGTCATATGGCAAAAGTAATAAATCTGCAAGGGATTTCGTGGAAAGAAATGTTGATGCGCTTATAAAATAGATTTTCTGTTGGTTCTGCGAAAGTCTAAGGGTTTTTTCTTGGATCTCGATGAAATTCAAATCAGTAGATAGGCGAGATATCAATATTTATAAGAGTCTCTAAGTCTTTGGAATAAAGAAAATCAATATTTTGAGCCGAAACACAATAAATAAAAATAGAGTATAAGAAATGTAGGAAAGTTTTGGAATTTTTTGTCTGCAAGTATTAACTTTTCCATAAAGATTCTTTAATATCAGTTGACGCATTAAGTAAAAAGGAAAAAAGGATGGGGAACTGATAGTAAATTAGAAAAGTGGTGCCGTTAAGCAAAAGATATTTTTACTATTATCTCAATTTTGCTTTCTCTCTCTCTCTGGGTAAATATATACTAGGAAAAGATAGAAAAAAGAAGATAAGGATGAGCTTAGGAGCGATCTGTGTCAAATCAGAGTATTTAGAGATCTTTGGCTAGGCTTCTTTACATTTCCTATTGTATAAATGTTGTAAATATAACAATAAGATAATATGCTGGAGGAACTTTCTCGATTTACATCTTATTAACGAGGACTTGGGAGCTAGGGAAATGTTTACAGTTGAGAGAGTACAAATATATTTTTTGTAAATACACACAAGACATTTATTTAATATAGGCTACTTATAGGATTTATAAGATCTTTCCAATCTGTTTGAATACCATCCCACAGAAGATACTCCTCTATAGCTCCTTTTCTCTGTTCTGTGCTCAGCTTCTTTAAGACATTTTTTATTTTAGACTTTCAGCCCCAGCTCAATTTCATAATGCAGGCTGAAGGAACAAGATGGGAATTTCCTTATTTTCACTTTCAAAACTTTCTCTTGACTTTCTCTTTATAGTTCTTGTATTATTATATGTATACTCCTCAGTCTATACTCATTTTATTTATTAGCATGCAGTTTTTTCCATTCCACTGATTTTAATTGCACTGCAGTCTCCAGGTCTTCAGCTACAAAGTAGAACACTAACTTTGACTTAGTTTCTCTCTCCATTTTCAAATTAATAGACAATGACAATCCACCGAAAGAATCCTCTCATCCTCCATTCAAAAACTAATCCAATAATCTTTCCCTACTACAAACTAGCAAATATTAAATTACTAAAAAGACTACAAAAACATATTTATTCATGTAGGTACCTGTCCACTTCATTTCTGTCGCCGAAAATTTTCTAATCATAGATTTTGAAATTATTCATTTATTAATTGTTAGAATGCCTATCGCTAATTTTCTAATAAATGTTTATATTGCTAATGCATTCAATAATAGATCAAATGGACACCGGAGTTTTAAATTATGAAAGAACACCACAATTTTAATGACAGTTATTAGTTGTGCCATTTACGTAACCATTTAATTAAATGTCCTATAAAAGATTTGATTTCTTTCCATAAAATTATGTCACATAAAAAGACACCTCTGCACAACAAATTCGAGGAACTTATTGCTGTGATGGCTGTGCCATAAAGTGTGTATTGAGTGAGATTAAGTGCACTCAAAAGCTGTTTATATACAGACACACAAGGTGGGGGGTACTTATATTGTAATTTTAATTGAGCAGACGTGTGTGATCGTAAAATACACAGAAGATAGCAAAGGTTAAAACAAATTGCTAATAATATTAAGTGCAGCTACATGTTTACTACACATCAATAGAAATGGAAATTAAATTACTATATTGAGATTTTAACAACTTTCACAGAGGCTAACAAAGTGCTTAACCATAAAAAGAAATCTACTTGTACAGACATGATGTACTTATACACTAAATAATAACAATAATAAGTCTTTGCTTTACATAGAGTCGCACGTTCTGTGTGCATATATGAATATCTATTCAATAATGCATATGTACATAATTTAAGAACCTTATTAATAGCATCATAAACCTCTTCAAGTGAAGAGTGCTTTAATGTGAATGAAAAAATATGAAATTATATTATCCATTAAAAATATCATGCACTTCCCATACCTCCTTTTATTGTCACATAAATAATGGGCTATAAAAGGCAGGATAATATGCGGCTATGAATGAACTGAAGTGAACTCGGAGGAAAATTAACGGGTTATAATCTGCGCACTTAATAATAGAATGGATCAAATTCGGGGCATATGAATTTGGAAAATTAATCTAGTTTTCATCACTACACACAATAATGTAAGGATTTTAACGTATTTATAAAAAAATACAACCCACCCAGATTAAATATTCAACTGAAATTCTGTAGATGTTTATGTTTGGATGGCAATCCATTGTGGTTTAGTTTTAAATTATATTTGGCGAAGTTTTGACCTGAATTGGTTTAAATTGTCAAATAAGATGAGTTTTTCGTTGATTTTTGTGAAAGTAACGTAAAATATTTTAAGGAGATAAGATATAGATACCTAATGTTATATTTGAGTGTATATAGGAGTTGTTGATGAATAGTAACTTGTGTAAAGCCATTTGCAGTAGTAGGCAGTGTAGGAATTGCCGAGAATAATAAATTGTTGTAGAAGGGCAATTAATTACAATAAACTAGCAATTAGGGCTATTATAGTTAGTAGGCACGCTATTTTCAACTGCATCCCATTATTCTCTTGCATAATTCTCCAATGCTTAAAGTTTTATTAGTGTGCATATAGCTTGACTTTCCTTCATTTCGCCATATATAAATATATGGAAGCTATTTTGGTTACGACTGCTCTAATTCTCAAAGAGATGAAGGTGAGGAAAGGAGAGTAGTGCTATAGTAGATTTGTGAGCAGAATAATAAAAAAGTTGAAAGAAAAGCGGTAAATAATAGAAGGTCGGTCGTCGGTCGGCATTCTCTCTAGCTAAGTGTACATATACTAAGGTATTTATATAAATAAATAGCTGATTATAGTAGAGGGAAGGGAAGAAATATGTGAGTGAGGAATGGAGAAAGTGAGTTCGTCTCGTCAGAGCAAGGTAAAGGAAGAATAATAAAACATGCGGACAGGAAAGGAAAGTTAAGGGAAGGGAATGGAAGGCAAAGGATAATGTAGCGTGAGGAAATGCATGCAAAAGACATGGATATCCTTATTCCCCGGTGAAAAGTGAAATATCGCTGCTTGGTGAATCCAATCATTAGTTATGCAAGAGTTGAGTTGAGAAGAAACGGCCAGGAGATGAAACCAATGCAATGGCGAATAATACAACAACCTTCTCCATTGCCCAACACTATAACTATAACAATCAGTCTCTCTCTGAAATATTGAGCCTTAGTCTTTAGAGTTGTACCTTGAAGTGTAGTAGTAGCTATGGTCTAGTAGCAAAGTAAAGCAAACCACCTTCCTCTCTTGAATAACTTAGCCCAACAGAGCAAAAACAGAAAATACGAAAGGAAATATAAAGAGTAACATGGTTAGGAGGAGTGAGGATGGAATGAGTCGCATAAAATACTCCTCGTGTGTTAGATCCGAGAGATACTTTTAATATTAAATGTACCTTAGCGATGAAATGAGCAGAAAACAGATGTTCTTCCTATTCCGCGAGACTATTTACTCGCTGATGATGAGAAGCAGAAATCAAATAAAAGCCACACACACATCCTCTCTCCAACGATTTAAATTTTCATATTCATCTGCGTTTGATGGATCTCTCGTATTTAATGCGTGGGAAGTACTTACAGACATGATTCCATCTAATCTTCGATACTCTCTGCCTAGAAACCACCCAATAAATACAAATCATTTAAGATACTTATCAGCAGAAATTCTACATAATTTTATTTATAATCATCTGGATATGATACATTCATGATCAGATTCCAAGAATGTATTAAGTAGGATTTAATTTTATGGTGTTGCCACTTTTACTATACACTTTCTCTTCTACATGAATTTATTTTCATGCAGCAAAATAGTCTTGCACAAGGCTCAATTAAGAACAACAATGTTTTTCCGCAACTGCATCTGCGGAATTATGAAAGTAAAATATTATTCTGAATATACTTAATTCATTTCCTACTGGATGTTTATCATTACCAAATAATTGCTATACAAAATTGTTAATACTTTTTATTTGAAAATTAGTAAATTGATTTATTTACTTAAGAGCAGGTAATTTACCTTCTTTAGTACTCTTTGGCCGTTGGCCGTAATTTTGCGGGTTTTAGCTCGCCCACTGGGGAGCTTATAGAATCACACATTCTGTCCGTCCGTCCGTACGTTAGCACGATAACTCTCGAACGCATTGACGGAGGTTGACCATGATCGAAATTGGTCCACGGGTTACCGACATAACGCGCGCTCACTTATTGTTCATTTTAATAGTCAAATGTGAAACAAGTACATAAAAATTGATATTGCGTTTCTAATAAAT
>JABASI010003471.1:0-16435 GCA_019776505.1 Tomocerus nigrus
CAGCAATAAATATATTTCTACGGTCAATCTGGTTGGAAATTTTGTCAGCTTTTGAATGGTGGTCATCTCATTTTGGTAGCAGCCTCCGTTTAGGAGCTAGAGCCCTTAGACCTCGGGGACATATATATGAATCACCCTGTATATGCAATAAATATAATTCGATCCGATTCGATTGAAACTGAAATGCTTTCGATGATTCAGGATCCATCTTAGGCCAAGAAATGGGTTCCTGAAATAAGTTTAAAATGAATTATGCAGTAGAAGACATCCTACAGTGATTATGTTTGTAAGTAATTAATTCATCCATCTATATGGATATCATCAAAGCGAAATACTTTTCAGCGATAATATCTCTTGAGCCTAGACTAATAAGGTTTGCACATTACAAAAAACTCTGTTGATATCTTCGTGGAGCATTGGTTTGGACCATCCATAATTCTTGACAAGCCAAAGTCAGAAATAGCTATATACTTTGTTTTCATTGAGAAGATTATTTCTTGTCACCACATCGTTTGTGATAGTTGTGAATTATCTACAACTAATTGATTTCAATACAATATGTTTTTGATCAGTTAATCGGTTTAGTAAATGTATTTAGTAAAATAAAAAATCAGTACCAATTTTGAGTTGCGGATATGCGATGTTATTAAAGTGTCAAGTACCTATCTATCATCTTTTATGCAAGATTTAAAATTATTGAAGTTTTGAAAAAGAAAATGTTTTAGATTTCCTTTGGCACCATCGATCGAACCATCATATAACTTTTATACCTGACGGAATAGCTTTATTGTTCCGTTCAATTTGCAGTTTTTTTATGCGTCAGTACAGGATGCAAGCAAAGACACAAATAATATCATAATGATGTTGTTTTCCTCCCTATATAAATTGTGTTAAGTCAATATTCTGTTTGCATATGATTTATCTATATAGTTAGGCCATTGTACATCCTCCGTATTTTTGTATATAATTACGTGTATATTTTGTTTTTTTTGAACACTGTAAATAACATAATGCCAGTGAGAGCAAGAAAAAACTAGATTGTTAGCCAAAATTGAAGAATATTCCGGCTATTATAAATACATAGTAACTGGTATTCATTATGACTGACAATAAGTGGCAATTTTTCTCCAACTGTGCACGAGATATTATTTCCTAGTACTGGCTATTATTATCATTCTCTGATAATATAACGATTATTGATGGATCAAAAACAGCGGTTCTACTTTAGTCCTACCCTACTCTATTTTGTAATGAATAGAAATACATGAAAGATAATAAAAGTAATAAAAATATATTGTTGCGCATTTCAACAAATATTATTATTGATAAAATATGTATAGGTATATGCAAATACTATATGTCACTCTGGTCTCATCTCGCACTCATTCTCGAACATATCGGCAAGCTGTAAACAAAATATTGGTTTTATGTAATTTATATTTGTATGATGACAAGCAAGAAGAACGAATTGGGATGTCCTAACTTCTAACTGGCAAAACATGACTAAATGTACTGCGTATTTATAATGTGGCTACATAAGATGATTATGATAATCCTATAATCAACTAGGTATGTATTATAGGTACACGGTACACTATATTCCTTGAATTAACATTTTCCTATTAATTAACTTTCCTGTGTGCTAGCTATCAAAAATTAATTAATATGGGAAACTGCTCGTCAATTGATAAACAATTGGGCATGTAGCAATTAAAATTTTTGTACGAACATTTATGATAGTAATCATTGGGAGTCTGTTATTGTGATGATTTTGATAATTTTATAAGTCTAAAGCAAAATCGAAAATCAACTGGATACTAGCACAAGCTCACAATAATAATATACATATAGAAAAATTATGTTGCCACCAATGGATTTGTGCGTCATTCATTTCATTACTGATGAAATGAATAACAGGGGTGAATCCCTAGTTTTCTCTATGAACAACAAATAAAAAAGTATTACTCAATCACCAATAAAGGATGTCTGCTCAATTACTCATTAAGCACTAAAGTTTAATAGGCAGTAAAATAGTAATTACATTATTCATCTAAGCGAATAGGTTTTTTTAAACTATTAGAACTTACGTAAATGGATGCGTAATATGGTAAGGTATGCCATTTTCAAACAAACGTAACTCTGTTCACCACTACAACTACACCGACCCATTTTCTATAGCAGTAAGATCTATTGTTTATTGTCTTTGTCAGCCTTGTAGTACGTTACCGTAAATATTTAATACCAATGAAAAATGAAATCACATCACTTGCTGATTTATTGCTTAATATTGGGCATAATTCTTTAGATCCAAATCAGAATTTGATCATTTAAATTTTCTGTTAGTCAACAAGTATAGAATAAATAAATCTTCATTGTATTAAGATAATATCAGGAAGGAACTAGGAACTATGATTTATCTCACCTTGTTTTTGTCTGCTGTTCTAATTTTTATTGGTAAGATATAATGTACCTATACCTATATTATTTCATTATCATAATTGTTAATAATCTCAATCTCAATAACTTTTGACTATTTGATTATCAGTACCAGAATTTTCAGCAAAAATAAGTAACGCAGAAAAAAAATACATAGAAAATACGTGTGTTTTGAAATCTGATCATGGGAAAAGATGCAAAGCGGAAACAGAAATGAAAGTCTACTTTTTCAATATCAAGACATTTAGGTGTGGATCTTTCAATTATCTTGGGTGTGGGGGTAATGCCAATCGTTTCAAGACTTTTGATGATTGTGTGGATTCTTGCCAGACTCCATGGTTCAAATTAAAAAATGATGAAGGGAAGGATGAGGAGACACCTCGACAGAAGTCCGATTGTGGCTTAAATCCTATAGCTGGAGACTGTAAAGCACTCATCCCCATGTGGTATTTTGACAAAGAAACAAAAAACTGCTCCGGATTTAGTTATGGAGGGTGCGGAGGAAATGGAAATCGCTTCAATGAGGAAGACGAGTGCTTACAATACTGTAGTCCTGACGAATAGCATTTCTAATTATTGTATGCATTTAATAGTCATTACATTCATTAGTGTATTATGTGTGTCTCACTCTCTCACTAAATAAGAATTAATATCAAACTGTTTTCTTTGCATAATATTTATTCGATAATATTCAATTGTTCATTAACTCCGTTACACATTCAGTTCACAATTAGATTTTTCGATCTATTTTTATCTCCCATTGATAATGTATGCTGTACCAATTACCAAACAAAACATTTAATTTAATCTCATTTTAATTTACTTAAGTTAATGTACCCAAGCATAATAATTTTAATTTAGAATCTCATTTTACACCATTGTCTGTATAACTGTATGCATAACTCTGCCGAACAGTCTAACATATACAATTAATTATTAAAATGCCTAGGCACAAATAAAGTAGACTAACTAAATAACCTAATTTTAAAAGGGGCAGAGGTACACTATAGAATGTATTCTGAAGTACACTGCATTTTTAATCCATTGAAGAAGGAATAAGTAGTTTACCACAAACACAATTTTACAATCTATTTCAGTATTAGTTTGTGAATTGACTTGCAAATATTTAATAAAATGGATGAAAGATGATAAACCGTTCCTGATGCGACAGCAGGGAACAAGTAAACTTTGGTAGAACAAGAGCGAATCATCTTTGAAGTAAAGGATGAACAAATTGACATCAGTTGCCATTTAACTAACACCTGGATTTAATGACATGCTCTTTCATCTCTTTATCAGACTAAAGGAATTTACTTCACATTAGTTCACATTTAACGTCCGTGATATATGTATTGTATTAGCAGTCGCTGCTAATGTTATTTCCTAAGACATGGCCAACAGGCTATGAAGATAAAGTGTAGGTAACTAGGTTCCTATTTACATTTCCGAGAACAGCACAAGGGCACCACAATAAAAGTATATATGAATTCCACTACACGTATTATTGCCCTTCGCTGTTTAACACAGTAGAATACCAATTCCAAATGTCTGCAAAGGTACTTTATAAAATAGGTTTATGTCATTTTGAAGGTTCTGCTTCGATTTCAATCACGCACGCAATTAAACGATTCCAGATTTTTACTTTAGATTTGTTCACTTTAATATATTCACATAGTCACAAATGGTAAACGTATAGCGAGATAGGATAAAGAAGAAATTCTATAACCTATAGTTTGGATAATTATTTTTAAGGAAATTCTTGTTGAAATGTATTTGTTCTTGATATACACAAATGTATAGCACCTATGTAAGTAAATACATAGAGCTAATATGCCTGTACTTATATTAACTGGATCAGACAGTTGCAGTTACGTGCATAAATTTCATGTGTGTTTTCTGTTTTTGTCTGGATTAGACTTCCACAATTTTCTACGGTGACAGTAAAATTTTTCTTTGGCTCACTGGGCGGAAATATTTGTACTTTATTTGGGGGTATAATATTATTATGTATGTAAATTGCATTTCCAATAATGAATCACAAATTTTAATACACAAGAAGGGCCAGTAAAACAAATGTAGATGATATTTTTGTATGTATGGTACAAAAATGTTTATTCTGAAAATCAAGGCACTACCGAACTTTCAATTAAATCACTTTTATAACAAAATGTTATATTTCGACAGTCACTGGCTCAGGAGTGGGTGTTAACATACTTCCATTCTCTTTTCTTTTTGTTCGTTCTTTGAAACGCTCGCTGGTATTCCAAGTTTTAATCTCAGGTGGTTTTTCAGGTACTTCCGGTCTAACTCTTCTCATATTCATTCCTAATAAGAATTAAAAAATTTCGTCTTACTTTTCAAAACTTTTCTATTTTTAATTAATATTTATCTACCACTTACTGTTTTGATGGAAGAAGTACATACAGATGCCCACTCCAGCGAAAATTCCTCCTACAGTTCCAACTAGAAGGACGAGTAGTCCTTTGGATAGATAAAATTGCATCCTAAAAAACCGAAATAATCAAGTGGAAATTTTTAGATTGTATATCTGAGATTAATTTGCGAGCAAGTAATACAGAGATTAAGATGCACTGAAACGAGTCATAATCTTACAGCATATTATAACAAGCAGGATTAATAATAAATATGATTTAGAAATATTATTATGTAATTCTGTAGATGCACAGTAAACGAAACCGTATTTTATTTTCCGCATCTTTTTGATTATTAGAAAAAGTAAAATTATTAGATAAAAATTGTAAATAATTGTCCATTTTCCTATAACTACCTTAAGTGTTAAAAATAGTCAATTTCTTGACTTAGCACGTTCCGTAAGTATACGCGACATATTTAGTAAAACGAAGTAACATTAAAATATCAAATTTTGCTCACCTTCATTACAGCAGTTTTAAAGTTGGCATCTCGATGGATTAAAATCCAATCCTGCTTTTCGTAATTCTTGTATGTAACTAAAACGTCTACATGAATTTCATTTGCCCAGTTAATCTTGTCAACCTCAACCTTCGAAGAACTCCTAAATTGCCTTCTCTTTAAACAATAATAATTTGTTATACTTATACTGAGATGTAGTATTATTTGCTCAAGGTGCAAAAGGTATTATTATGTACAGCTTGCATACATTGAGTTGTAGATTGTTTGGAGGCTAAAATGCAACAGAAGTCCGAATGGCTTAACTAAGGTGTGTATAACACCTACAAGCGGAAAATATTCGGGTAGCCTTCAGTTTTATTTCATCGTTTCGGAGTGTAACCGGTGACTTAAACAATATACTACTACTTGGACATGTGTAAAATCTCCACTTTATATAGAGTGCATGCAATAATGTGAGTTTGTGTACCAAGACTACCTATATACAAGTTAATAGATCGTTTACACTGACTTTTCTTGCCTGCCTGCCTGCGTCAAAAAGAATTTGGGCTTCCAAGTTTACTATGTTGGTTCCCCGGATCAAAATTGATTACTTTTAATGCGGGCAATGAAATAGCTTAAAACTTGAGAAGTATTTCTTATAGGAAAAGACTAATTCCCGGAGTTATATGCATGCATCTATATGTAAAGTTAAAAGTCATGGACTCATGTACTACTGATATGCTGATAAGCGTCCCTTGCAAGCTTCATTCCTAAAGACCAGCAATGAAAACTAGATCAGTGGCCAGTGGTTTCTCCGTCCCACCGCTCTGCCCTATTAATAATTCTACTGCGTCGTATCTGGCGCAGATTTATATTTCAATGAATAAATCGACATTACATTACAATACATGCACTTTGTATTAAATACACCATTGTAGCTACATACTAACAAAACGGTCTGTGTAGGCATTTTTTAGTGTTTATTGGTGGGTTGGGCTTAGCAAAACACATGAAACAAATCAAAATATTTAGACTGGTACCTATTGTTCGGTTCTGCCTGTTTAGCATTTTGCTAAACATGTAGGTGGAGACAATTTCCTACTCTGTGATTACAAGAAAACATGCGACTTCTAAAATTAGATGCACAAAATGCTATTCACCTAAATACGTAGAAGCAATCAAGCAATTGTGTATACATCTTTGTACTATCGCATTTTCTTTTCCTTCGTTCTATTAACAATGGCGTGTGCAAGGATCACTAGCATTAAGAATGTGTTACTTCATAAAACCAATCGAAGCCATTAAAGCCATTAAAGCAATAGCGAATTCCCAAATTGATTCCCTAATGTCAAACAATTGAAACAATACAATTACAATATGTTTATGCAGCGGCAGCTAATTTATGGGAATGCTCAGCCTGCCTGTCCGTCTCTCTGTTAGCGCGATAACTCGTGAAAGGGGTTAAGATTTTTGATTCAAATTTAATGTCTGTGTTCTTAGAGTTCATGAGGAGATCTCAATAGAAAATGGGGTCAATAGATAGATCAATAGATAGAGAAGTCAATAGAACCCTTTGAACTTTTACAGGGTGTACATTCATGGTAATAGCGATTTACCTGTGTAATCGCTCGCGCTACATGTCGTGGTGATGTCAACTTATCCGTCGAACCAATGATGTCGAAAAATGTAAATCAAATGTAGAGCAATTGTAAATCAATTGTAAATCTAATGTAAATCCTATCACCTCTGCTTTTTATTACCGCCGCTTTTACAATGGTTTATCGAAATTGATTTTAGTTATTTACCATTCAGCAGGTAGCAGTTACACAGACAAATGAGATTATCTAATACAATAAAAACGACAAACATTGCTGCGAGCACACGATAATTAAATGGAGTTTTTTATTTGTCATATATGGGTATTTTGAAATTCTCATCCAAAAGTAATTCATTTAACAATGTTTTGCTTATTATTGCGTTCTATCAGGTCAATGTCGCAAGGTCTTAGCTAATCCCATCATCCCATGAGACAGTTATGGACCATAACCATACACAAATAGAGATGTGTATGGTCCATGCGTTGATAAGACCCTCATCAATAGAGACCTGGAACTGGATAGTGTAGACAATAATTTAGTATAGGTATAGTAGATAGATGCCTAATTAGAAATTATTTAATGTCCCTACAGCACTTTTTAAACTTTGTTACTATTTATTTTCGAAATATTACTCGTAAACTGAAATAAGTGCACTGGACAATACCAGTAAAAATTCTGGATTTCATAATTGCAATGCACATTTGGAAAATCATTTTCATAAAAATAATATTTGCATTTTGGCATAATGAATAGAACTAGGTACTGTGTTAATTAAAGCTAATATATAGTATACGACATCAATATCACGTCATATTCTATTTTATGTAGAATAATGCTCCTATGACATGATAACAATAATAGTGAATTATGACAATAATAAAATAAAATGGATAATTAATGTAAAGTCTGTAAGTGACAGTGACAACGATAATTACCTTCTCAAGAAGGAAGTTGTGCACTCATATATAACTAAAGTCTAAAAAGCCTTTTCACAATTAAAATGGTGATTCACACTATTGTTCAATTTGATTGTTTAAAAGGATTCCCATCGCATGATTTGGTTCCTGGGAGATATGGATCACATAATGTATCACGACACTATATGAATCAGGGGTCATACATGGTGAAGTTATTAGATCTGACATTCTTAATGTCAAACGACAGTCGACGACGACTCCGACTGTGGATATTCGACCTAGGTAAGTAGATTGGAATAAATGATGTGAAGTAGAATTATGCTGAATTAACTATTTATCTTCGAGACGCATTTATCATTTCCCTATTTATAAATGTCCAAACTGGTACACCAGATTTATTATGTACTACAACTTGAGCATTATTAATGTTATGCTAAAGCTGACCAACATTCATAGTTGGTATACTGTCAAAAATCTTCCCATACTTTTGTGTACAGTGAGAGGACGAGTTAAGTACAATAAAATTAATTGCTTAAAATAAACAATTCTACGCAAACTTTGCTTCAGAGACTGTACTATATACTATGCATGATACTTGTATGCAAGATATCCCATTTTTGAAATAATTGGAAATTTTTGAAATAATTGGAAATTTTTGAAATAATTGGAAATTTTTGAAATAATTGGAAATTTTTGTGTCCACATTACCACAATCAGCAATGTTCCAACATCGAGGCTCATGCTATTTAGATAATTGAGCTACAAAAATGGAATCATTTATAACATTTTCAGTGAATGGAGGTATTGAAAGTTCCCAAATTTTCATTAAAAATAAAGAAATGGAGAACATAATACGTCTAGGTTCGCTTATGTAACCAATCAGCATTCATGGTGATGTAAGTACAAAATATCTTCTTGAACTACAATATTAAAGAATAGAAGCTACCTATAAAGTGGGTATTTTATTCATTTTAGACATTTCAGATTGTGTCCCAAATGTGAGTATCACATTGCATTAGCAGATAGACGGCGTTTTATCATTGATAATAGTAACGTAGGGGTGAACGTAGGTTTATTCTGTTAAATAGTAGGAATGCAAATTTCAATTGTGAGGAAATTATGAGGTTATTCTTATGGTAGCAGTTTTGTAGAAATTGTATCCATCTTCATTATAGATTTTTACTCATGCATCATTGTACGTGATGATACAAATTAAAAAATTAATTCGCACTTTAGAGGATCATACCATAATAATACTTAGGTTATACTATTTAAAGAATTTGCATAACCAAATCTCCATATTAAGTGCTAACAGTAGCACGCAAAATGTTCATTGTTCCCAAAAGGAAAGATGATTTTCACCCCTAGTCCAGCTATATTATGTAAGTATAAGTAAGTACATACGTTTACTGTTTATGATAAAATAGCCACTCACCATCGCATCAGTTGATGCGTGTCTTTGTACATATAAATATAGCGTGTATACAAGTGTAGAGATGCATCTGAGTGCGTTTAAAGACAAGATTTTTTGTGTAGTTGTGGAGGATGAAACGAAGGAACCCCCTATCCTTGTGACTTGAATATCCTTCGTCTTGCTTGTCCACCTAGTAGTTTGGCTTGGCTCATTGCATTGGCAGGAAATGAGTTTGGTAATGGTAACTTTCAACTACATTGATATTCTCAACCCGCAACTCCCCCAAAATTCGGGGATTTTGGCCCATCTGTGTGTTAGTAGAATGGAACATCTACTTACTAACAGATCATAACAGAGATATACTTAGATATTCCCATGCAATGCACTCTGCACAACTTTACGCATTCGTTTTCTTCTCTATCTGTATATATGCATGGATGGTATAGAAATAAGGAGCGTGTATGTGTGTATGTGAAGCTTGTATCACACACGATTTTACCAAGTTCTACTCTCTCTCTTGTTTAACTCACTTTGCTCATGTATTTATTCCACTACTAGTTATGACTGTATACAGAAAAGTATCCATAAGATAATCTTAAGCCTCTTACAGAACATAACGAAATCCCAATTGCAAAGCATCTGCAGGGCATGCAATGCAAGAAGGAGCAAATAATACACCGTACTTACATACATACGCTCACTCATTCACATGAAAGCCAAATAGGGAGCAGAAAAGAAATTATATAGTCAGAGAGTCTGCTGGTTGGACGCAGATGTAACACTCTGTCCCGACTGTACGAGTCGTTTACTGTATGAGAGGAACAATATTCTGCATTGAAATTCTCAACCCTCTATATAATAATATCGTCTAACGCACTACTTACGTACCTTTACTTGCCATAACATAATAGCACACGAATTTATATGTGTGCCCTGAACTTTATGCTTTCTATACAGATTACTGTTATGTGACCATAGTGCAGTGTACTTCCATATCCCAGAAGAGTAGTAGTACCTACCGAATCTCCCTAAATTGGAAGAGGACTACTTACACACGCAGGGAATTGAATCAAATGGAATATTAGGCTTCGTGTTCACTGCTTATGATATAGGTACCTCGATAATATTGCTAGCTTTGGCACCTGGCCCATGAGGAGGCCATTACTTCCCTTCACAGACCCAACAATCTCTTAACAACATCATCACATATTTTATTTTCCTTCTTCACTTTAGTATTTGTCCAAGAGTCAGCCAAGGAAGGCGAGACTTGATAAGTGCAACAGCTCAGGTCACCTAAGCTCGTGCTTTAATCTTCACACATTCTCACAGATTTCATTTCCAGTGCTACCTTCCTATAAGGAATTAAAGTGCCAATTAGTAGCTGAGATATCGTTTTATGTCCACCATTTACTTGATTGGATTCTGAATCAAGTATACACAAATTACTCAGTGTCCCTCCTTAAAAGTCGCGAAATGTGCAGATTCGTCTAACTATTTATTATCCAGCCAAAATAAAATTAGTCAATCTACTATCCTGTATAAGCGATAATTATTGCCGGTAATTTATAATTGTGGGGATTTGAAATGTGTACTGATTTGTTTTCAATATTCCACATTCAGTGTGATATGTAAATACTTGTACAAACTGGTACAACAGAAGTATTTATATAATCGTAACGTTTGACAAGTTACCTAGTGTAATTGTATTGACAGTTGCACTTTAGCTAAACAGACAACAAGGTAAGTCGTTTTTGAGTGGGAGATATTTAGTTGCATTTAATTTTCTATTCAGCTGTATTTTTGCGTGTTTACCCACATGGAAGTAAATAAATGTGTTTATGTGTACGGGGGTACTCACTGCGAGATTATCCCGAATGGAAATGTGGACCTCTAGTAGTAGTAAGAGGAAAATAGGAGTCCCCGTAGAAGAAAATCGATAATTCCTCGGAATCTTGGTAGAAAAGTTCCGAATGTGCCGAAAAGTAGTCCGAGCCGAAGCGATAGCTACTTGTTTTTGCGTTGTTAGCTTCGCTTCGGAGTTCTGTCAGTTTCCGTTTTCCTTTCCCTTCTACTTCTCTCTACTGTTATTCCTGTGTCTAGCATTTTTGTTTTTTCTTTTAGTTCACCTCTGACCTCGTCACTTGTGACCCGACCTGTAGTATTTTGGTGAGTTAGCCTTTCGTGTTATCAAATAGTGTAAAAATAATTGGTATTTCTAAGAGAAAATCATGTTTTCACAGTAGATAATGAAAGTGTAACTATTCCGGAGTAGTGGAGTATTATAGGTAGCTAGAGGAATAGAAGATAGAGATGGAAGAGAGACGCAAGCCTCCATCATTCATCCGAATCCACAAATTACGCTGTTTGTGCAGATATAATATTCCAGCTACCTGAAAATCTCTATTTCTTCCCATAGTTTTCTATCTCGCTTTTCGATCTGAGTGTAAGAAGATTCTGGACTACCTGACATGACAGATTTTCTGCTACGACGTAGTATCTGTATTGAGGTTACGTTTAGGCATTCATCTTTCCCAGATACAACAACCATTGCACCTATACTTATAAACGGACAGTTGTTGTTGGGTGGTAGGATACGTTAGTGTAGGTCCAGTTCAGTTGTTAATGAGTTTCGTTGACAGAACACACTTTTAATTAGCACAACCCATGTCGAGATTAGTTTAATGAAGTGATTTATACTCTTCCTCATACTTTTGCCATTATGCACATTAATTACTAGTCTCCCGTTTCAACCGGGGATTTATTGTGGGAATAACGCGGCACAATTTGTTAACGATAACTTCTTGTTTGATTTTAATTACATATGTAACGCTGCCATTTTTTCCCTTTCAGTTTCAATTCGACTGTGTGGGAATGACTTTGTGAAGCTGAGAAAAGGAAAGTCAAGGTGAAGAGAGTGTGTACTGGAGTTTGACGGTCTCCAGTTGGCCAAACTAAACCAACGCAACCAAACGAAAGTTTACCAGACGAGCTAGGTGATCTTCTTCATGGCCGACGAGGTAATTGAGACATTACTTATATCTCTATGTGCTACCTACGTTTGCTTTTCAACAATTCATCTTTAGAAATTCTACGCACACATCCAATACATTAGCTCACTTATAATAAGTAATAATAATATGGTAGAGTAGAAGCTAAAGCTAAGGAAAATCTTTGCCCTACGCAATGTAAATTCATTTTTGCAAAACCAGACTCACTTGTGGTTTGGATTTCTACGTAGATAATACTGGACCGGATTGGGTTCTTTTGGGAAAATTGAGTGGGATACTTACTTAAGACAGGAGTGATAGCACTATAAGATCCCTTATCTGAACAACTATGTAAAACATATCTGTATACTCAAAACAAAGGATGGCTATGTGATTATCACTTTAGATTTCAGTTTTTAGGTAGCTCTTCCACTATCTGATTGCGTACATGTTATTAATTCATGCTTCGCTTAACAAACCTAAAGCTATACCTGCAATACCTACCTGAATTGATTAGGCATTGTAAAGGTGAATGTTAAATTAGCATAATTGTGAAAAGTGAGGATGTACCCGCAGTACTTATTATCTTGAATAACTTATACTTGCATAAAAACAAGAACTTGAATCCGTAAACCCGAACGTTAACATTAATGGTTATTTATAGATGTTTCTTAAAAAGATGTTTTGACAGTACCTAATCCTTTGATGTCAAATCAAACTTGCCATTGCAAAAACTGACTACAATTGACCATTTGCTATAGTCCATTCGATTTTATGGACTCAGCGAAGTAAGGATCTGTCTGTAGGATGAAAATAATATTAAAAAAACTAAAAACTTACTACACTACAGTCACTACATAATTAGGTCTTCTGTCCTAAAATTTTGTTCATTTCGTTTGCTTTTCTGTGTTTGGAGACAATATCGACAATATTAATATCTATAGGGAACCGTAGCCACATCCTTAATCCTTACAGCATGTAATTGGCAGAAACAAATTATTTCCAAAACTGAAATCCTAAAAAATGGGATACTGATTTAAATCGATTGAATGATTTAAATACAAATATAATTATATTTGTATTTATTATGCTGATGGATAAATTTAATAACATCTTAAACTACGATTGCCAAAATATCATTTTGTAAAACTTTTTGCAAGTATTACTTTCATCCAGATAATTTTCGTATCTTTGTGTATTGAAAGCCATGTTAGATGAAATGTAAATAAAAGTAAAGAAGCCGATTTAAATGATCACAGGATATCTATTGACATCCAGTATCAGAGAAAAATGTGCCGCTAAAGGCGCCGCAGTTTTCAATGCATTGTGCCACAAAATGAAAGGCAAAATAAAACTAGGAGACCACAGTGGTCATTGTCAGTGAGGAAGTCAACAGCTAGTTTGTCATTTGTCGTATTGGTCTTCGTCTGGTCGGTTCTGTTTATGATTGTTTTCCTTCTCACCTTAGAAGTTTCCGCGACAGAGATTTTGTAAAAGTGTGAACATTCTGTTTGCGGTAGAAATGATTAAATGTTCAAAGCATACAGAAGTTAGGAGAAACATAGCTGAATATAATAAACCTAGAGAGATACAAAAACGTAACAAAAATGAAAGAATGAGTCATACAATTTAGCTAGCCTGTACTACATGCATTAAAGTACCGCTTCTTATTACTGAACATGTCAATATTCAGTTTCCTTTGGTTTGCTAGTAAATCCCGCTTAGGTAAATACTTTCCTTACGGCTACCTTTACAAGTTGTCCTTTAGTGGTAAACTTGTAAATTGTATTGTGAGGTTTTCTGTAGTAGTATTTAGTACGATAATAAATACATAGATATATAATGATCTTTGTATGAATTGAGCGGACTGCGAGATGTGGACAATAGGAAAACGGGGAGCCGACGACGACGAAGGACCAATGTCCTCAAGTTACACCACAAATAATACATTACATAGAAATACTTGAAAATTCATTGGTTTGCATTGTTGAGGAGGAAAAGGTTCCCGCATATGTAGCTAATAAATATAATGCAAAGCAATGACAACGAGGTAAGAAATATGAGCCGACTGCTATTCTCTTCGATTCCATTGTAACTTTAGGATTTACATGACATTAGTACAACCAAACACATGAAAATCTACAGATGCAGTCGGACTGAACGGAACTGAAATGAGTTTTGTATTCTCGTGGTTTTTGTGTTGTGCGTACTTCTTTTATCTCTCTTCCCTATGAATTCTGATTCTTTATCACATCAATACAGGCCTAGCTTGATTTTAGTATCTATTTAATAATAGTTCTTCCACAATAACCAAGAAGAGTTTCGAAATAAATGGGGAAATAGAATGGGAGAGTGAAGAATAGGGATTCTTCATGACTTGCTTCAGCTTGGCATGTGGCAGAAACCAAAGTAAAGAGTGAATAAGAAGGACGCTGTCATTTCTGACCAAGTTCTTAAAGAGACCCGGACGGGGAACATGTGCCAAGCGGAGCAAGCTGCTCTCTCGCATCCTTAGCTCCAATTTCCTTACCAGGATACACATTATATACTAAATGCTCTATAGAAGAAACTCGAAAACTTGTAAATTAATGGTTGTGACGACGAGGGTTCAGTTCAACTCTCCAGTCTACATTAACAACCCTAGAGAGAACAGTCAGTCGCCTTATACACTCTAAATCGAAGGATGTATGTGTGGTGAAGTGAAAGAAATAACATGACGAAAAGTAACCCTAATGTCTATCTATCTATCGTCTTTAATGTAATCTAGAGGTACTTACGTAGAAAACCATGTTAAATACAGACAAGAAATACGCCTACTACAAATACCACTCAATCTTCTATAACTACTAGCGTGCTTATACTAATCCTGTATTTCTACTAATCTTCTATAGCTCATTGTTCATTGCATCCTTATAGGAAACTGGGATAAGTAATTCTTGAAAGTGAGTAAAAATATCCAGATAGTTTGTAACAACGCTTACTTTACACACTTTAGCATCTTACAAACAATAAGAAATAATCAAGTCCCGTGCAACGTAATCCTAATACTTCATTGCTAAAAAAGCGTCTACATTAATTCCTGAGAGATTCTAAGCCCTGACCTTATATGCAAGTAGGTGAATATATTCAGAAAATAAATGATATTATTTCCATCTTAATATCTCTCTATAACTGAACTGATTTCTTAAAGGCTACTGTATTCAAGTACGTATAGATAATACATTATAGTAAGATCACTACTGTCTTTCGTACGTGATTCGGGGCATTAACTCTTCTACCAATAAATATGGCCAGAGAAAAATAAGACATGATTAGAATACTATATGCCGTAGATATAGAAATATAGCGAGTTCTTATATTGAAATCATCGTGCTTCCAAACAAGGAACTATTTCTGAAGATAGTTTTTTGTCTTCCTGTTCAATTGCCTTCTTAATACATCTCTCCCTTGTAGTCATGAATGTCATGCACATTTCCATGCGGGTGCTGCTGGCTTGGCTGGATTGAAGCCTTCTTCCATCCACCTCGAGCTCTCTCACACAATCACTATTTCAGAGAAGATGTAGTTTGGCCGGGTTAAACTTCATTTGGGTTGGCATGCTCTCTCGCTCTGCCACTCTCTTCCTGGAGCTGTCGTGCCTTTTATTATCCTTCCCGTGTTTAGAAGCTGTCGAAAGATTTCCATCGAACCATATGTTTCGAAAGAAACTCCAGGCACTTAAACATACTGGTAGATAACTATAAGATTCCCACTGTACAATGATTACTAAAGAAAAATTACATTTATGTAGTTCGATGTATGGGGAAATTATTCTGCTAGAAATACAACAACACAGACTTACCAACATTGTGTTGCAATTTCCGAGTTGAAATTGTAATTTTTATTATGCAACTTGTGATAGTTAATGTTTGAGCACCCGGGCATTACACTAGAAAAAATCCACGTTTGAATCACAGAATATCAATAGCTTGTCGGGTCTATTTTTGTTTTTGCATCTTGCAAGGTTTGAATTGCTTTATCTGTGTGGCAAATGTGATCAATATAATAATTCATTCTTTAGAAATTTTATGAATGGTCAACACAGTTATTAATTTCTTATATTATATTAATTACACGTAGACAAATAATATTATCTCTAGAACATCCTGTATCGTCGGTTCTATTTTTGTATCTATGTTTGTCTAAGCCATTCTACCACAAACGCTACTATCT
>JABASI010003472.1:0-16434 GCA_019776505.1 Tomocerus nigrus
TGATGCTTAAGTTTTTTGAGGTAATTTGTTAGAACCTACTTCTGTTATATACCTAATTGCTATAAATAAATTTGACAATAATTAGATATCAAGGCACTCTTAAATACGATTGGTATATTTAACATTATCTCACATTGAAATTTTGTATCGCTGTTTATTATCTACTTATTTTTTAATATTTCTATTTTCAGGTTGTTCCTTTCGAGAAAATGAATGTAGCCTTATTTTAGACCGAAGAGCGACGAAACAAATTGTTTTAAAAGGTTTAAAATAGAGAATACAATAACCAATATGGAATCGGATCCGCAAGAGCAGCATAGTTACGATCTTCTTCCAATTACAAGTCATCAGCTCTCTGAACCTCTAAAATTGACTATAAGCAATGTAACTCAAGCCGGTAATAATATTATGGAATCTCATAATACTCTTTTGGGTACTCACACGATAGAAATACATCTGGAACCATCCCATTTGGTGGATACTCTCAACGGAGTTAGTCTGTCTTCTGATAATCAAGCGAATTCAGTAGACATCAACAATCCCCAGATGGTTTGTGAGAAATTATTTTTATTAAAAATTTGTTTGAACACATAGTAAAATAGTAAGAAATTAATCAATGTGTTTAGCTCTACGTTCTGAAAAGTATTACTGAAGAAGATAACAACAGTGAAATTCTAGAAGATGGTCACGAACGAATGAAGAATGGTCCTACGGTAGTTGTTGTAACAACTATGCAAAATGGAACGTCAGAAGTACGACAGATTCAATATCCGCCACCCGAAGAGAAAGAAACAGAACCCGAAGAGATTGTTACAATTACAAAGGAGGAGGAGCAGCGTTCCATTATTTCAGAGGAATACATTAATTCTGAAATTGAAGAAAAAAGGCAAAGACCCAGAAGAAAAGCGGCTCTCAATAATAAATACATTAGTGATCCGTTAAAAGTAGCTGTTCCAGTGACTGAAAGCCCTCCAAGTGCTAAAGAAAAACCTTCCAAAGAATCCAAAGACGAAGTAGTAGTAGAAGAAGAAGTTGTAGAAGAAATCATTCAGGAAAATCCTGAGCTGATAATCAGTGACACCTCTGATGAGGAAACCAATGAAATTAGGCGATGTGTCGTATGCCTTAGGAATCGTAAATTTACAGAGGACATTTTTGATTCATCCAAAAAACTTTATTTTCATATAAGTGTTCTCATCGACCACCTCAATATCGAAGTAAGTAAACTTCTATTAGCCTGTACGTGATCTTTGTTCGTATTGTGATGAGATCATTTACATTAATCACATTAGGTCGAAGGATGTGCAAGCGATAGCGGAATATGCCCCGAGTGCATGAATGAATTGCAAAGATGGCATATATTTAGCCGTGCCATTGCTGATCGTCATGATACGGCAAAATCCTCCGGGGAGAAATTTGTGGAAGAACCGATTGCCTATGACACCTTGAAATCCCGGATATATAAAAATTTTAAAAAGATGAGCAGAGGTTAGTATTGTCTGAATTAATTGGGCAATTAAATGTCCCCACTATTTTAGCACACTCAATTTTAATAATTAAACAATTAAATTTATGCTCTTGTTATATAGTTAAGGAGGTTTTCCTTGCGGCTACTCATGCCCATTACGCTCGAAGAAACATAACTGATAAGGATTGGGATTTCTTTTGTGATCATTTGTTCCATTCAAATTCGGTTAAATCAGAGAAGTCTAGAGAATTGGAACGTTTTATAACCAGCAGAGAAAAAATGTCGCATATGTTTTGTTTGAAGTGCCAAAAAATGATACCAAGTAAGTAAAGATACACATTCTCTGAGGTTAACAATTAAACAATATTTAAGTTACAGTAAACTAGTATCCAAAATCATAAATCAATGTCCCTTAATTGTAGATGGCAAGAAAGGATACGCAAAACATATGGAAACGAATCACCAGGACAGTCCTGTCATGTATCCATGCGATATTTGTGGAGTTACTTTTCCAGAAAAAGATATGACAGCCTCTACAGAAGATTACTACCCACATTGGATATCTCATTTTTACTTTAATAAGTATGAATCAAAATTTATAAAATAATTATGGCCTATATCTTCGAAACAATATATTAATACAGATAATTGTCTGTTGATTTAAGGTGCAATGATTGCGGAAAAAGATTTCCTACGAAAAGAGCATTGGGGCAACATCGCCATGCTGTCCATAAGAATCGGCAAGTAGAATGTGATAAATGTGGCAAAGTTTTAGCGAACAAAATGAGTTTAGATCTACATCTACTTAGGCATTTACCCGAGAATGAAAAGAAAAAGTATCTGATAAAGTGCAAAATTTGCAAACGGAAGTGAGTTTTTTGTCCCCCCTCATTTTCACTATGAAATATTTTGATTTAATTTTTCAAAATTGTAATGTTATTTTTCAAATTTTATAGAATAGCTCAGTGGAATATAAAATCCCACACAGCGACGCACAATGACGAGAGGCCGTGGAAATGTGATCATTGTGAGGCTACCTTTAAAATGAAAGGTGCACTAGTTTCTCACAGAGATGTTGTTCATTTTAATTTAAAAAATCACGTTTGTTCCATCTGCGGCGAGGCGTAAGTTTCATTTTCAGTTGCTAACCTTTAATGCATAAGCTATTTTAATTTTAAAATATGCAATGACATTAAATTGTGACATAAATGGCAACTATTTATAGGTTTAAAAGCGCCAGCTCACTCCGCGGACACGTTCGACGTCACGAGGGGAGAAAAGACTACAAGTGCGACGTTTGTTTCAAAGAGTATTATACTTATTCTGCCCTAAAAGGTCACAAAATCGTTCATCAGACAGCTAGGAATTTTATATGTGAAATATGTGGGAAAGCTTTTAAGAAGAAGAAAGCATTAGAGGTAAATGGATCTCGGACAAGCGGAGCTTAAAAAACTAGCATTTCCTAACTAATTTTTTTCCTGTGGTGAATAGGAACACGTTACTATACACACTGGAGTAAAGCCTCATCAATGCCCTATTTGTGGGAGAGAAATCAGAGTCAAGTCTAACTTGTACAAGCATATGAAAATCCATAAGAAAACACCTCACGATCCTGCTGCTGGAAACGCTAGACGAAAGAATCCGCAGCCAGTAATTAATGATAATCCGATTGAAACTAAGAGTGAATTAATTCCAGGCACTACAAATGCAACACTATCGTCGGTTGACATTAATTCAGCTGCAGCTAATACTTTTCGGGAACGAGCTCCGACTGTTGTGCATATGATGTCTGCAAATGTCAATATGCCTCTCATTGAAATTAAGGATTCATCAGCAATTAATCATCCGACACTTAACAATGCAGCTAATGTGCAGACTACTACAATGTCTTCTGATGTGGCTTTCCTGAATACCCATTTCCAAGCAAATTCAACCACAAGAGTACATACACTTGCTCTCCAACACCAGGACCTGTTAAATGTTCCTGTCACGAACGGACAGTTTTACAATAATAATCAATACTTTGGCACCGACCCAGTTCAGAATTAACTTCCATGAAATGCAAGAAAAACGGATTCAATCCTTAATTTGAATGTATCCTTGGTAAACTACAAAATCTCGAGACTGACTGGACCTGAAAATATTATAGGCAGCGACTTAATGTCCTTGGCTTATCCGTGAATTTTGTTTGGTATAAATAATTTTGTGACGATGAAATTTATTGGAAAGAGAAATGAAAAAATGTGAAATTGTTTTGGGCTGTAAAGGAATTTTGGAGAAATTGTTGATGCTGTAAATGAATTTAAGTGAAATGGCTTGGAGAAGTTAGTGTGTAAGTGTGGAATTGCTTCGTATAGGTCATCATCATCACTTTTTGCTTTATGATATTATGTAGTGTACTAGAAAATAAAAGCCATAATGTAAATTCAGTCAAAAAGGATGTACATAGTTATCTTAAATTAATTATTAGTTTGGAAAAGAGCTAATAACTCCACTCGCACACTAACTTTACCAGCAATTTCTCCTAAATTCAAGTGCAGCACCGAGCAATTTCAACGATTCCTATTTCTCTGCCAATCAATTTCACAATTCTCTACTTATCCGCCAAGCAATTTCACCCTATCACAAAATTTGTAACACGATAAAAAATTCACCAATGTACCAAGGTGATTAATATTTTCACGAAAGTATCTTCTTACCAAAATAATTTCTTCTATCCCACCAATAAGTCGAAGTTACACGAAGTTAGATAATTGTCGAATTTTGAAAGCAGCAGGCCACGAAGAAGACTTTGAGTTTTTGACATTTACATATGTAAATCGTCCTATTTTCATATTGTATCTTCTTTTTGTGTAACTAGTGACTTTATCAAAAAAAATGACTAAATGTTTTAAACTAAACCTCTACAGATACAACAGAGTTCTAACCTCCTACTTGGTTTTATTCGAGTATTTCTATGAAATCCGATTTAATTTACTCATAGTAGCCGACCACATAATTTTGAAAATAAATCATCTTCTGATCAAGTCAGAAATTAAAAGTTGAAATAATAACAAATTCCGTTATTAATTTATGTAATACTCTTGCTGAATGTCCTCCTTAATCTAAATCTTTAACGGAAAGTCTAAATCCCAACCAACAAAAGATGTACAAAAAATCTAACTTACAAAAGCTTTATCCTGCCATTTGGGTTTTATAAATATAGAAATATAGTAGGCGTGTAAATAAAAACTGTGACACGAATCATCATCACCCAATATATTCTACAAGATCTTGGCGTTCTTAAATAGCTACATCTGTAAACGCTAAAATACAAACCATCAATTTATAGTTTAGTCTTTACAGATAGTGCTTGCTATACATTTTTGACGCCAGCGAAGGATAGTGCTTACTATATTGGGTCGTCACTTTTGATAGTATTCGAGTGAAATATAAATTCCTCTCAAGTTTTAATATCTGTAAAAAATATTTATACTAACTTTTTTATTTGTATAATATGCATAATAATAATAACGGGTTATTTTAGGCAATAAGGACAGTATTCTAATAAACCGATTTTAAACACTATGCACTAATTGGAAAACTTTACTTTCATAATTAAGTATATGCATATAATTATTGTCTACACAATACACAACACATTGTGACAAACCTGTCACCTGTAGACAAACGGAATATATATACATAAATCGAAAGCAAAAAGTGTGTCAGTGACAACGGCTCGGTGAGTACGGAGCATAAGTGACTGAAGACAATGATACTGATGAGTGACACATTGTATTACAAAAAATTATCACAGTTGGATTATACTGCGTCAAATATAAATCAACAATTCCATGTTTAAAGAAAGTGGGATAATTGCGATAATATATTTGTGGGTATTGGGAATTGGACTAAAATCATTTCATGTGCTTAACCGACTTCGCTCAATTATTATAAATCGGTGCGCGGTGTTATAATCGATCAATAATTATAAAACGATTATTACAAATATTTTACTTGGGCTGCAACCATAAGGAGAGACCTTGACCTTAAACGTTTGAACGTTTTTAAAGAATTTAGGCCGTCTATCCCGTTTCCATAATAATTTTATCCATATCCGTCCTGATGTTAGACTATAATGTGCCCCACAAATAAGAACACAGCTACAGGTGGGAAATGCATTATGAAATAGTAAGCTATCGGTTGGTTGATGTAACTAACTTTTGTTTGCAATTGTTAGTTAGGTAAACTAACTTTGGTAATTCGTTGCTGGCCTTTGAGTTTGCGTATTAACTTTGCATCCTTCTTTTACATTTTACAAATATTTTAGTTCAAAAACAGTTTTGTTATTCTTTTTGTGAAATAAGCTGGGAAATTCCTTTATTACTTTGGTAAGCAACTTATGGTTAAACTCACCAGTTAATAATTATGGAAATGGATCCCATAGATTGTTGATTTAACCTACCTTCAACCTTATATATAGGTATATAATAATTTGAATGACTAATATTCAATTAGATGGGAGGATGGAGGACAATATTCCTCACCAAAGTTTGTCCCTTTTGGCTGGAGTTGCAATTGATCAAGATCAAGGTTCCGAAAATGTAGTTTTCCAAGCTCCTGTTGAATATGTCTCAAACATAGAAGTTATAGACGGGCAGCATATATCGAAAATTGTTGAAGTACAGTATGTAACTGAAGATTGTAGTCCATATTACGGGAGTGCCAGAAGAAATCATGAAAGTCAAACTGAAGTACGTGATCCGAACATAGGAATTATTGTATTACATGGAAACGCCGTGGCACAAGAACAAGAAGTTAATAATCACATATCAACTACAAATAGAGAAGTGTTCAATCAGGGCTTTGTAGCCGACAGAAAGAATATTTATGCAAAATCCGAGCCTACAGAACTCTTGACGAACGGAAAATGCTTCCTGTGCAATGAAGTTTACTGCACTAATTACCCACGAGATTTATTTGATGAAGAAAACCAAAGGCGATGTTTGCCTGAGTTACTCAGTCGATATGTTTCCAGCCCGCCTGTACCACAGGTTAGCTTCCATAATTTTATAAAATTTCACGAATCGTAATTTCTAACTAAATAGATTAATTTTGTTACAGTATAAAAGTAAAGAGTACCCTATATGTCAACTATGTGTAGACACAATCTTTAATTGGCATTCGTATTACTCGAAAATTAAAGATGTACAAAGATCATATTTATCAGTTGCCGTGGCTGGACAAAATGAAGTGGAAAACAAGATTGACCCCTTAAAGAAATCCAAATTAAGGACACCTTTTCAACAAACTAAAGCAAGGAAATACCGCCATGTAGCACTACAAACACAAAGTATGAAACCCCAATTAACGTTTTTATCACAATATTTTACCATTTTCCTGCAAAAATGAATATCTTGAACTAAATTACTAATTACTCAGAAACAAATTTTTTTTTCAATAGTTAAAAATACCTTATACAATTCATCATATCACCACTTAGTTAAAAGAAATTTATCAGAGGAGGATTTTGAAAACATTGCTCAAAGACTAAATTCCACAAAATCAAACTCATCAAATAAAATAAAGGAGATTGAAAGCTTACTTGTGGAGAAAACTAAAATATTAAGCATTGTTTGTTCCGACTGTGGGATGTCAATAATTGGTATGTTTCTTTCTTATACTTTATAATATGTTTGTATTTACAAACATATTTCTTACTTTACTACAGGGGAAACCGTGCATAAGGAAATTCACGGACCCGGTTAAATTTTGTCCCTTTTAGAGTGATTTCCCTTTTAGCGATATAAGAGATTCCAAGAAAGAATACTGTCTGTTTCTAAATTTTCAATTCGTGAAACTTCAGAAGGTGGCAATTTTGCCTGCTTTTTGACAGATAATGCCTGCAAAACTTCCAATTTCCATTCAAAATGTTTCCCTTATTACCAGTGGCCATATACATTGCACCTGACCAAACATGGGTTGATTTCTTGTCCCTTACAGTAGTTTTTTCCTTTCAGGGGTTTCCTTATAATGATTTCACCATTCAGACCTTAGGATCTTTTACATGTAGACCAAACGAGATCAAAATCTGTGTCCCGTATATCCAGAATTCCCTTATATCCGGTTTCCTTATACGCAGTTTCGAGTTCGACTGTAACTTTTATTTTTGGTAGGTGGTCAAGAAACGTATAAGGCTCATCGTTCAAATTGTCACAATTGTGATGATTTCAACCAGAAGCTACCTTGTGATTTGTGCGGTAAATACTACCCCGAAAAAGATTCTACTGGACTTAGTCAAAGCTACTTCACTCATTGGATTCTTCACTTTTACTTTCATCAGTAAATGACGGCAAGACTAAAATGCCCCACCCTTCGGAAAAATTCCCCACCCTCCTGAACATCGAAATTCGTTTATTGTAGGTTAAATTAGGGTTAATTAGCGGGTGGGGAAAATTCCCCACCCTACGAGTGGGGTGGGGAAAATTCCCCACCCTTTGAAATTAGGTTATTTTAAGTTAGGTTAGGTTAGGTTAGCATTTGGTGGGGTGGGGAATTTTTTGAAAAGGGTGGGGCATTTTAGTCTGGCCGCAGTAAATGATGCACAGATTTTAAATTCTTATTTATCATATATATTTTATACTCATATTTGCCTCATGTCATTAGTGGCAAGGATATATTTGGACCGAATCGAATTTTCCTTTAGTTTAAGACTTGCTATTTCGTACGATATGTTTTAAATTTTTAGATGTCCAACCTGTGACGAACGTTTTCCCAATGCTGCTTTGTTGAAAAAACACGAGGAAGTGCACAAGAACCGACGGACATTTCAATGTCCACTTTGTGATAAAATTTTGTCTAAAAAAGTTACCCTGGAAAAGCATATTCAAACACATTTGCCAGAGGAAGAAAAAAAGAAACTGGCCAAACCTTGCCACATTTGTGGGAAAATGTACAGAATTTCGAAATTATTGAGTGATTTATCTTTTATGATCAGATCGAAGAGGTTGCTGAATTATAAATTCTTATATTTTAAATAGAATCACTGCCCCTACATTGAAAGCCCATATTTATTCCGTACACTCGAACGAAAGACCTTGGAAATGTGAAATATGTGGATCGACTTTCAAGCATAAAAGTGATCTTACAGGACATCGAAATGCAGTGCACTTAAAAATTAAGAATTTTCACTGTAACATTTGCTCTCGCTCGTAAGTTCGTTTTAAATTCATAAACTATCTGTATTTTTAATAACATTGATGTCTGTAATAGTTCAAAATTTTATTCAGATTTGGTCACCATTGCGGTTTACGGACACATATGGCTAAGCATGAAAACCGTAGGGAGCACGAATGTAATCTTTGTCATAAAAGGTTTATTACTAACTGGCATCTTAAAAAGCACTTGATATCTCACAAGGTACTTATCACTATTTTGAAATATTTCAGTGTGTTCAAAAAATTATAATATTAATTCGTTCATTGGTATATTAATATTTATTGATTGCTTGGGTTGAGCAGACTGTAAAGGACATCATTTGTCAAGTGTGTGGAAAAGGATTCAAAAAGGAAGACGCCCTCCAGGTTTGGATTCACACTTAGATCTTCAGTATTGTCTAACAAAAAAAATATGAGCTTATTATAATTAAGGCATACAACTTTTATATTTTAGGAACATATGACTATTCACACGGGTGAAAAGCCATATGAATGTCACATCTGCGGTCGGAAAGTGAGAGTCCTCTCAAATTTGTATAAACATTTCCTGGTACATAAAAAGAACAAAACTTATTACAGCAAAACTGAAGTAACTGTAAACAGTCCCGTGAAAGAAATGCAGCCAAGCATAGCTCCTGTATCACCAGAGCAGTTGGTAACACTACAGGAGCAGTATAATCCTCAGCCAATGAATGTAAGTCAAACGGAGAAGACGGAGGTTAACGAAATTTTCCAACTAAATCGGTCAAAAAATGTTACATATCCGGGACCCAGTCCAATGGCTTCTTCCTCAGTTACCATTATAAAAGCTCCGTCGGTTGTCATTCGTGCTGGAGAAGTTTTAAATGATTTTTACAGTCCTTCGTCAACTGTCGTGGCTCAAGGAGAAGTAGTTGATAAGGCTGAAAATTTACATTCCAACAAAACCAAACGGCCCAGTACAGACGAAACGTGGAATCAAATTTATGTCCATTTCGAAAATAATTAATTGCAAGAGAATGAGTCGTTCGAATCCGCTAAGTAGAAATTGATTTGTTAAAATGAGGTTTGACAGATCGGCTAAAATGTTGCTAATATTTTACTAACAGTAAATTGAAACCAGTACTTTGTTCCTATGAAATCATTTACCCAGTTGATTTAGTACAATAGCAGTGTATTTAGTTTAATACGCAACTACATAACTTTTGTAATTTTTTATCCTTGGAGCATTCAAAAGCAGTGGCATGTATAGGTACATGTAACTTGCATTATATAAATAAAAATAATATGACCACTGAGTGACGTTTCTATTTATATGGAACTTGTAAAGTCTGTTTTATAAAAATTATGTACAATCAGCATTAGTATTTTCTTGAGAATTTTATTTGCATTCTACTAGCACATTACATTAAAGCACATTTAATCGAGGATTCGTTTGGCTTCAGATGAATTATAGATCAATATTTATTTTTAATTTTGCAGCTTATCTTAGAAGTAAAAAATGTTGCAGGCGCTTATAGAAATGAAAAACTTCTTCGAACATTAGTAATTAATTATGTAAGGTCTTCTATGTTCTACTTTTAGTACCGAGACATGCAGACTTTAGATTTCAACTACTTACACCTGCACGGATATGTCGAGATAGTTGTAGCCCAAATAATTGTGTGCCATTGAGACAGTTTTGTAAATAAAAGCATGTTTGATGGGTGTATATTTGCTTTATATTCGTATTCATTCGTTTTTCATAAGTATACATAAGTATATAGGGTAACACCTATTACTAGTTACGTCTTCACAAGTTGTTAGCAAGATTTGTTATCAAAATTTCTTCATCATAATGAATTCAAATATTTTTGTTTCTTTTGAAACTGTTTCATATGGTCAAACATTATTGAACGCGAATCTCTAGTATTCTTCAGTTTCCTGTTTTATTATATAAAGGTTATCTTTGGTTTTAAAAGTGAAATAATTGTGCATCATGGCAACAGAACAATTTATACAATTTTTACCGATAAACTATCCAATACTAGTCGATCGAAATGGAATATAAACTTCTCATTGTCTTGCTACAATTTCTGTCCATATTATAAATATAAAAAATAACTGGTATTTGAAAAATATTTGCGTTCACAAATGAAAATAGTGAATTAGGAAAGCAACCGTCAAGTGAAGGCAGGTTCCAGTAACTCCATTTTACAAGCATCAATTGAAATGAAAACAAAGTTAAATGATTGTCTCGAGTCGAGACAATCACTTACATAAAAGTAGCTCGACTCGAGACTCTCAAGTTTCCCAATATTGTATAGCATTTATACCCACCAATTTAGTGTGACTCAGACTACTGCTCGGCTAGGTATGTATAATAATATATCTTATACATTCTTTATAAACTCATTACTATGTAAGAAATGAAAAACTTGAATTTCGTAATTTGTAGTAGAAATTCATTTTAAGGGTGCACACACAGTATTACTATTCTATTAGACTTTTGCTGTCTGATATCATCCTTTAGGATTTCAGAGTGAAGATAATGCGTATGTTAAAGTTATTTCTCACAAGATGCATTTTATAGGATAAATAGTAGGAAAAGTGAGGCAAGAGTATTTTGTGTAGAGAGCTGAATGAGTAACTAAGGTTGCATTTACAAGCGATCCGTAATGTAATACACAGGATAAACGTCTGAGGCCGTAATAATTCGTAAAGTTAAGTCGGGATGAATCAAGAGAGAGAAAAAAGGAAGGCAGAAGAGAGAAAAGTATTAGCTAAGTAAGTTGAGTAGAGGGGCAGAGTCACTTCGCGTGCAGACTGACAGGAACCTGAGTTATTACGCGTAAATGTATGCCAGTTGTAAGGTAAGCCAGTTATTCATTAGAATCAATCGTCATCTGCAGAGCACATATTAATGAGATTGATTCCTATCGCTCCTTTCCACCACAATTCTCATCACAAGCCAAAAGACAACTTAACCTTTAAGTTAAGGCGAGCAGACAGCCAAGAGAGAGAGAGAGAGAAAACTACAAGACTGCATCTTCTCTTGGTCCTCCTGCATTTCTTAGCATTTATTCGGTACTTGGCCATAATATTCATTTCTCAATTCCTTTGCTTGACCAAGAATAATAAATGCCGGAATGCCAAATGCCATCCTTCTAGTTCTCAATATTTGCTATTAATATCTGAATGCACTCATCCCTGATATAGTTTTAAGGAAATGTGTGCACTATTTCGTAGCTATCAATTTTGTTTTTCATGGATGGGGAAAAGGGAGCAGGTTGCTCTATGATTCTCTAACAATTGCGAGTAAAATGCTATAGGTAATTGTATAACAGAGATACTGTATCATTCTTAGTAATTCTTGAGAAGAGAATCTCTTCAATTACTGGCAATCCTTTTCCTATAAAGAAACGTCGTCATTAACGTCTGATATGATTTTTACAAATAGGTAATCTATTATGTGCATGTCTCCTCGCGATGGTGGCTACAGAAATGTTGATTATATCTCATGGTCAACGGATCTTGTCTGATCAGGTCTCATCACATACTTTTACTCTGATTTTTATACAAATCTCTGTAAAATGACCAAGTTCTCCTCAATCCTTAGCCCTTGTAAGTTTTACCGTGTTTAACACACTCCCACTGGAATTCTTTGTTGCCATTAGACTACTTTTTATACTTTTTAGCGTTTAGAATTTACTTTTGCTATGTTCCTGGCTCTCTCTGCTTTTCTATATAGTCATCGTGCCGCCAGATCTGGAAATGGGAAATCCGCATTTTGCTGAATTTCTCAAGCTCACATGCAAACCAAGTTGTGGAGGAGGGTCAGCAGATGAACAGATATGCGAACAAAGTTGAGACCATGTTATTTCGCCTTTATCTCCATAAATGCACAGACGGACAAGAAATACGTGATTAACGTGATCACAGACGCACATACATATTAAACACTCACTATATCATCTAAATGCTCCTATGTACTCTACAACTGGGCACTTCAACTCGCCACCAATTTTACTCGGCTCTGCATGAGAACTCACTCACCCATATTCCTTCTTATTTTCCTATACTATAGCCATCCAATTTCAACTTAATTTAAAAGAGTTAATAGCTACTTTAGCTAAACCACCAACACAGTACGCGGATTTACTCACGTTCACCCCCTCTATCATTATCTAATACTTAATTTTATCTTGTCTACTGTCCGACAGATTTCTTCTCTCTCTTTTACCTAGGCTTTTAAGCAAACTTACAGTTGCTAACAATTAATAACTTTTCGTGTGGCTAACAACGTCTCATGACCAGAAGCTCAATTCCGGTTATGCATCATCCATCCCCACAACCACAAACAACTCAAAACATAGAAATGTTGAAATGCAAACTTCCAAACTGTAAACTGCATTTACCTATCTACATAAAAGCTCCTGCACTGTACGTTATGCTCTAATGAATAACACTCGTTTACTTATCCTCTTGACTTTTCTATTTTCTGCACAAAATCTCTAGATATTATGTTGAGACTTCGTTTACAATAAAAGATTTAATTGTATGTCTTACATGGTTAACTAATAATATGTTGAAAGAAAAAAACTTATAAAAAACATTATCGTTTTGTATTTTGCTCTTTGTAAGAATTGAAGGCTATATTTTTTTGCCTGTGCACAGGAATCTACTAATCTACACGCTAAATAATTGGTGGGTGTATAGTCATTTTTAACCACGGCACATCAAAAATAATAAAAAAATTTGCATCATTTATTATTCGAGGAAATTTTGCACTGTTTAATAATATTCCGTTACGAGTGATATTCATAACTTTTTTAACGGCTTTTCTATTAAGAATCAAGTAAAAAGCTCATATTCGTATTAGAGGATCAGTAAAAAATATTTCTAGCGATTATGACAAATGACAATAGAATAATACACATTATGATGATTTATAATTTTAATTATGATTTGTAGTTTGTACTTTGTACGCAGCTTAATAAATAATTGAATTAAATGGAGGTAGGTACCTATATATTAGAAGGTTAGATATTTTCTCTCCACATTTACACGTTAATAGATTCGGCCTTGGAGGAGGAAATGATATAAATTATGATAGATTTATCATAAATCGAATCAGAAATGCTAAAGACACGTTCCAATAGCATCAACGAAGCAAGCGGTGGTGCGGTGAGCAGGAAAAGGCAAACACGCTGTACTTTTGTACTTACTTATGCACACATGAGAATTATTCTCATCGCCTATAAGAGTTGCCAATGGCCTTAGCATAGCAAATAGCAACCTGACTCTCCTTTATTTACTTGATGCCTATCTGTATTTAGTAAATGATAGTATTCGCGTAAATACAAGTCTGGAGTCTGACTTGTTTACTTTCTTGCATAAGTATTTTTTAATGCATTCTATGGTGTGCCGTGATTTTTTTTCAGTGTTTAACCATAACATTTTAAGGCAAGGGTTTAACATTCAATTTCCTCTCACAGGTCCGTAAGTCCGTACCCCGCAGTTTATTAAATGGGCTGAGCTTGTGTAGTATTTGAATTATGATTACATCGCTGACGTTACAGCACTTACATACTTATATCATTCTACACATAATATGTTGTAGGAGTGTAGTGTAGGAGTTGATACAGATAGTATCTGTACCTGTACCTGCCCGTCACACGTACTAACTAGTAAAAGTTGAAATAATTGTCATTATGTCTGTCTATATTATATTATTCTTTGCTAATTTCACGAAGGCACTGGGCAGACGTACTAATTAATTACTCAACCGTCGTATGAATTTTACTAGCTTTGCGTTCTAATTACCGTCAATTATAGTTAACATTTACCATGCTGCAAAACAAGAACACAGTAAAACGGTCTTAATTATAGATTTTCTGTGGCATTTTCAGTGGCCAGAAGAAGCAAAAACGCTTTTATGCCTTTTGATGCGTCTTCCGTGTTAACTTTTCTTAGTATTAGCTACATTCTTATACTATGCAGGTGCTATTATAATTAATTATAGCACCAAGTAACCAAGCAATTAAAATAAGATGAGTGCCTGTGCCTATGTACGTACCCCTCTGGAATGACTCAAATATTCGCAACGCTTTTGCTTAATAATTGTAGATCTCCATCCTAATTGTGTGACTTTAGCTACACCACCAGTAATTTAAATCCAAAAAATGTTTTCTTAGCTCTACAATTGACATCCTTTTTCGTTTTCCAGTTTTGCTGAGAATTTTTCCAGTTACACTCATTAGGTCTACCAATGTACCAGCAATGTACCAATGTAAATGTTTCATTTGTTTAACCTTGATGAATTATATTTATATTAATTCCCCGTGTTCCTTAATTATTGGTAATCAAACACCATTCAACATAATACTTGGTAATTTATAAGGCTATAAATGAGCAAAAGCCACAACAGGTACGCGTGCTATGCAGCACAATTACAATAAAACATTGTTAAATTATTTCAATTATCTATGATTATGATGACTACGCTAAACCATCGAAAATAGGAATTGAATCAGAAATCATATAAGCCCAGTCTAATTGTGAATGCAATAATAATACAGGCTTCTCACAATAAAACTAGAATGTGTACTTAACAATGAAATCCAAATGCTCCTAAGGTCCAGTCCAGTGTTATAAATTCAGTAAATCCAATCTGAAGCAATGTCTTGTTTGTGTCAATTAATGCAACATGCAACTATTAAACATTGCTATAGATTCTTAGACATATCCTTTATGTAGGTATCGAATAGGAGGACGTAAGAAATCAATTCATTGAATTTCACTTTCCTTTCATTGAATCCTTGACTTCTCATTTGGCTCACTTGCCGATCAACTTGTGCTCACCATTAGATTAACCAAAATGTCTGATGGAATTTGACAATGAATTCATTGTCGGATGTTGTGCGCGCTATTATCTATTCTACTAGTATACTGCGCTATACTGTATGGTACATCATGTACATGTATATCAAACCACATGCGTTGCGTATGTATAGCATTGTGTTAAATGAAATCACACTTACTATTCAGGTACATAATTGAATTGGGCAGGTACACAGGTACATTACATGTTCCAATCAATAGATGCAGGGCTTGACTCCACAGAATTTAGCTAGCTACCTATTATTAGTGCTATAGAACATTCCTCGTATAGGAAAATGATGTTATTTAAAAGATTTGAGACAGAGAGTGAGTGCAAGGTGCACTGTAAAAGAACGCAACTACAAAGAAGTTTGCCAGAGAAATAGAAAAGTCAGTGAATTGAAATGAAAGGCATTGTTATTACTTAAATGCTATGAGAGGAGCATTATTTTCTCGGTAGTCAACCTATCCTCCGTGCAATAATAGCAAGTAATGGTTAGCTTTAGCTTAGCAATAATATCTGTGAGATGAGATGAGTAAAGGTGTACTTATGATAGCTTGTGATTTACAGTTGGACGTTGAACAGGACGTTTGACGGACAGACAATCAAAATCATAGCCGTGTCATAACTCTGATGAAGGATTGTTCCTAGGCGAACACGATGATTCAGGGAAATCTGAGAATCCTTCTTTTCCTTCAACTCCTGTCTGCCTCATCTGTTCTGTTACTCCTGTACGGTCCTGTGTAATTGTGCCACTAATCTCTTAAGCCGTAGAAGCTTATAATTATAAAAAGGTCGAGTAGACCGAAACAGGTAGAAAAGTTTGACTTGGGGACACTAGGGGTGTGTGAAATAGTTGTGTTGTGTCCCTTTCTCCTTCTTGTCTAGTGCTTGCATGCTTCTCGTTAGCATTATACATACAGACT
>JABASI010003473.1:0-16420 GCA_019776505.1 Tomocerus nigrus
AAAGGACATTTTCAGGACGGCGGGACAGGGGTCCCAAAGAAAGGACGTTCCCGCAAAAAGCGGGACGTCTGGTCACCCTAGTAGGTACTGATGTGTTATCGTCACCTTATTGCATAATAGTTTATGCAAACATGTTGGCCCTTTTCTCTATAGTCGCTCATACAATTCGAATTCTCGTTATTGTTTGAATAAGTTGAGGCAATCTGATGGTTCTATCTATCTAGTAGCTGTATGTAGCCAACCCACTCTGCTTAGTGAGTGCAAACAGTTTATTAATAATTCATGCCTACTACATGTACTATTTACTTTTACATTAGAATTCTATTAAGTCCTGTTCCCTCTGTTCAAATTATCTTTGTAGTCATCTTAACGTTTTCACATTCGACCTAACATAACCCCTGTCACTTATTTTGACAGAACATCCTCCTTTTCATTCACTGCTGACAAAAACTGAGAGAGAATGTACGTGTTTGTTGTACCTACGTGTTAAAACAACTGACGAACCATGTCATGCATGACGCAATATTCTCTATGCAAAAGCAAATTATTGAGACACATATATATATAGCCTATATAGTAGGTAGGTAGGTATCTATATATGAATTGCACTAGACATTTTAACTGGTTATTATGATGTAGCTTAAAACGCTAAAAACGCCGTAGTTTGGGACGTACATCATTTGTTTGGCAAAAAATCATTTTCTGACAAAATATTCGTGATTTTATAAGCAGAGCTACATGCGTATAAACACCGCTACAATCCAATTTCCGTGAATAATAGATGAATCAACCTCCTCCTTAACGTTGGCCGGCCTTACTGGCTAATAATTTACTACTTATCTATCCGTTTTCTACCTGCCCTCACCAATAATGGTATTACCTTGTTAAAACCATATTTTAAGAAACCCATGAATTATTTAATAGCTACATTTTTTACCATCATGGAAATTGCAAAATGAAATGGAGTGGAGGATATTTGACAGACTTCTGGATAGTAATAAGCAATATATGTACATAATACTATATATAGGTACATACATGTGTCAACAAGAAGATGGGCAAGTTTTGAAATCCCAATTTGCAATAGCATTTTGTATAAAATCATCAAATGCGAATAAAGGTAGATACAAATAGTATGCAAACTATTATGGTTGCTAAAATGACGCCGGTTGAATGTGTGAACAGATAGGAAGTTGCTTAAGAAAGTGAAAAATTTATAGAGTAGTAAAAAGTATCAAAGGATACTGCTTTGTAAAATATTCTTAAGCTTTTATTATAATAAATATCAGACTTCAAATTTTTAACAAAAATGTTTAGTTTTATATAGGTACATACTAAATAAATCTAGAGACGCTAAATGAGGACATTTTTTGATAATTAAATAAGTGAGCCAACTAGGGTACTTTTTACTCATGTAATATAGAGAAATTTTAATTAGCAAAAGTTTAAGTCCCCACTCAGAGTATTTTTAATGCTAGTCAAGTCAGGGATTCCAAGTTTCAGCTGATATATGTTAATACTATTCATAGCTTTTCACATTTTTTGACACAATAGTTATGCTATCTTCGAATCTACCAACGATTGTAGTTTGCAGTCACACATCACTCATCACAGTTAGAAAAATCTGCGATGCTGAATGTTATCTTAACGACCTGGTTCTCATCTCATGTTCTTTGAGATTTGCAATGGCACTGCTACTACTACTGAATTTGTTAAGGTGTGCTAGAAATCTCTGACACTACATATTTGCATATTATGGCAACGTTTACAGTGCCGTGAAATGAACATAAAAATTGCATCCTTCCCAGAGTTGAATATAATTTCTGGATCGGTAGTGCCTTGTAAGACATAATTTTTATAATATTTATTTCTGAAGTGTAACTATAGATGCATAGCCTCTAAAAGTGTCTGACTATTAAAGATACCTTAACATAACAGAGCCGACATAAGTAGAGCTGCTTACAACAACGCAACGGTGTCCACATTCACATGAGTTTAGCTGTGCGGAGTGAGTAAAAGAAAGCTGCTGATAAATGAAGATGATCTTGCCCCCGGGACTATAGCGGATTTATGACCACTCTTTATTGCTTATGCACCTTTTAAATTAATATTTTATGACATCCGTACTGTAAATATGCTAGTTTTTCATTGATAAATTCAGTCCGTGCATATTATTTATGCCTGCGTTGCTTGAACTAAGCCAACACATTCTCCACACTTCACTACTCATTGCTTAATTTATGTTTTTGGCCCTTTATGGCATGTAACAAGGCAACTAAAATTCAAATCGGCAAACCTATTTATACATAAAAATATTGCCATTTTGAATTTTATTGAGCTGACAACTGACAGAGAAGTTACTGCCCGATGCAATAACATCGGCAATTTTAATTATGTTTTCCCATCCAGTCAACCAGGGACAATATTATGCTATCCTGGGAAAACATAAAATCGTCAAACTCACGCATCCATCGTTTCGCTAATTAAATTTCAGATTCTATTCCAAGTACCTATGCAATTAATTCCAGACCAATCTTATATTAATTTACATTGCTAATTAACAAAAGTTAGTTAATATATTTGTGCATATAATGTGCAGACACGAAAATTTTTATGGAACAATAGAATTGTTCCATTTCAAATCATTATTACAAATGTCAATGCAGGTGAATGGATAAAACCCAATTGGTAATTTGATACTGTGCTATGAATACATGTAATTTAATATCTAGTAGCTTATTAGTCCAAATGAAAACATACGAAAGTAGAAAATATTGAGCTTTAATTACAAAAATGTTTATGCCTTTTTGCTTTTAAGTAAATTAAGCCAAGTTCCAGGTGTCGCAACCCTCTGAATGAATGAATTCCTGCTGGAGCTAAATAATTTTAAGTCTCTTATTACCCTGCATTACATATTAATATTTATATTCCATATATATTTATATCACAGGGGAATATATGTACCTGCCCAGCGGGGATATAATACTCCCTTTGAACTAGTCCACCAAGGTATGCTATCTGACGCTATACTCGCTGGACTAGTCCAGCCAGGGTGATTCCTTTCTGCTCAGCGGACATGTGTCTGCTACCATTCAACAGCCATTCCAAAAGTGACCACCTCGGCAAGTAGCGAGGATTGCTTTGGATAGCACCCGCTGGACCAATCCAAGGGGGATATTATATCCCCGCTGGGCAAATTATCCCTTTTGGACTACGACATATATGTCTAGTATATAAGCAGCAATTACTATCTGCCTTGGTCCTACGTACTGATAGATCAAATCAGACGTATCCATAGAAAACGAATCTGTGTTGAGTTAAGTAGATTCTTATTTTGCATGAATCGGAGTTTATTTATAAAAAAAAGTCCTTATTCACTTAATCTAACACAGCAATACATTTATCGCTCACTTAGTGCCGCACTCGAGAAGACTTGAATCCACTCTGCATGTGCCCTAGAAATCAATTCAAGATCGCAGATGTTTCTGTTAGGAAAGTCAGTGAGTTCTGTAGATTAGTCCTACAATAGTAAGTCAGTAGCAATGAGCTAACTGATTTTCATTGATAGAAGATGAGGATTTCTTTCATTTGATCAGTCCGAACTAGAAGATAGTAATAGCTGATCACATCGTCTCGGACTCTGACTGAGAATGAGGATGAAACTGAAGAGAAGGTATGCGTAGAGGCTCTAAGCTTTCTGAATGCAGCCCTACGTACGTAGTGTATGCGTGTGTCCATAACAGGCCTGAGTTTGCTATGCCCAGAAAAATGCTGTCATTGATGTAGAAAAGGAGTGAGTAAAAGAGGGAGATGCAAAAAGCTTTCTTTCTGTCCTTAGCTTCTTAGTAGTGGCAATCAGTGCATCGCTCTTTAAAGAAAGAGCTCTCCATCACTATTGTTCCGCTCTATCTAAGTAGCAATGCTTTCTGTATACTCTTGGTAGGAACTCATCTTGATTCTCACAATAGAAGCCAATGCATACATATATAGAAGAACATTAGATGCTGAGGCGTAGATACATACATACGTATGTACATGTGTAGTATTAGCAGATAGAAACGTTTGTAAGTAAGCTACGTATAGATATATCTATTTTTTATTACGACGACCGAGAATCTAAAGAGAAAAACTCGGTTTGGCCTGGTCTGCTCTGCTTATCCCCGACTTTTCTTGGGCTAGTTTCAATTTCAACTAGAACGAACCAAGTCTTATCCGTTTTGTTAGAGCTGGTTAGGTAGCAAAGCATACTTTAGTCAGCTGTATTTTCTGTGGAGTAGTTAGGCTGGCTGCTAGCTGTGGCATCTACTTCTTCTAGCCCTAGTCGACGAGGCCGGATCAAAAACTTTACTTGGCTTGGAGCTGAACTGAACTTTTTAGATGTTTCTTGTCAAGTGAAGAGAAGAGAGAAGAGAGAGAGAGAGAGCGAGTCAATTCTTTGAGTACCTCTGCCATAGAGAAGTTGAGCAAACCGTTAGGTTACGGCAGGCAGGCGGACTACGTGTGATTTTTTATGAGAATGACTGAGGGAATAGCTGAGAGAAGTCAAAGTACACAAAGATGACTCTGTGCTTTGCTCCTTCCATTCTACTTACTACATTACAGCTCTTTGCTTAGTCCAAACCGACTTTGACACAACTTCTTTAATTCTGTCGATAAAATATATTTCTCTTTAACTATCCATTCCCTTCTCCTCCTCTCCCTCTCTACTACTTCTCTATAGTAGCTCAGCCAGGCTACCTTTGTTCGAAGCCTCACTGTTTATAACAACATAACTTCCTTTTCCACATTTCCTTCCACCCTGCCCATACAGACGTGCATGAAATGAATGTACATACGTAGATTGGAAAACCACAGGGATAAAGCCTCTGTGTGTGTGTGTAGGATAGAAATATGTTAAGGTAGCTATAGCCATTATAGCATAGCCACCTACCTATATGGTATTAATGCTAACATAACAGAATAACGTACATGTCCTATATTATCTCACATAATTCTCTTTTTCTCATTTCCACATTTCGTGCTTACAGCATTTTCTCCTCTGCTCCAATGCTTCAGTGAGCAACTTATCAAATTCCCTCTCACAACCAGCCATGTAGCTAATAAGTAGTATAATCGCTAGCTATTACTATTATAATGCTACACACTAATACTGCACATACAATTCTGAAATACCACTAACTACGAGACTTCTTTCTATTACGTAATTTATTTCTTTGACTCTTTACTCCGTTAACTAAACACTACTAAGCTTAACTTGGGACATATTGTCATAATAGCTAAATGCCACCACACTTTGACACTTACTTTTTTACTAAGGATATGAACTCATCGAATATCACACTTTTACAGCTTCGTCCATAAAAAACACTTTATTTGCACATTCCATATTGCTACTTGATGGAAGTAAAATCATTTAATATTGTATGTAAGGTAAAAAGTCTTATTTTTTAATTAAAAATATCAATTAAAAATATTTCTTTGCAACTAAGTAAACTAAAATAGTAACAAATTGACAAATAAATTGACTAAACAGTCTGGGTACAATCCTAGAAAATAAAAATAGGCAATAAATTCTAGTCTACTCTATAGTTAATGGTATTTATATTCCTGAGAAAGTACATAAAATAAGATCACGTTTATTGCTATCATATAGCAGTAAGGTATATAAAATGTTCCGTCTATAGTGCTATACGCGGTGTCATAAAATTTGTAATTGTCGTTAATGCCTGCACCGTTTTACACGCACGACTCTCACAACATCCAATCCAATATCTGACAATAAAAATAAAAATCGAGAGCAGCTCCAAACTTTTGCTTGGTATTCTCTCGGTCAATTTGTGGGAGGAGATCATCCGAAAAATAATCGTGAGCAAGGTGTGGACAATTCAATTACCTTCTTTCCATCCAATTCATGTGTTCCCTGTGCCAGGACTTTATCAACTGCTGCTGGATCCGAAAATGTCACAAAGCCAAATCCTCTGCAAAAAAACAAAACAAAAAAATCACGGTTTACAAGATTTCCGTCATTGGATTCCATTTAGGTTTCCTCGTTATATAACACGAATATATGCCAAGTCAGCCGGCAAGCTCGGATCCTCTGTAATCCAATCGATGCTTTTAGTTAAACATCAATCTGTTCACGACACATCTTCCTTTTTTTACTTAATTTATATTGTGTATTGTCATTCTTTCATTCAACATCTACATCTATTCGACTCACAAACAACGACAACATGCATGTGTCAATAGGATCAACCTTGCTCATCTTGAGCTTCTCTTTTAATGCCCACATTACAACATATTTACATACCTTTAAATGTCATAGTTTTAACTACCTCTTTTTTTCCTACGCTAATCCCACTAATGAAATTTCCTGTTCACTTTTTTCAGCTTCGGCGAAACCTTTGTATGTTGCAACCCATGCCTTTATTGAGAATTCCATTCATTGTCTTATAAATCACATTATACTCAGCAGCAACATTTATTACCTCTTAAAAATTCTATTTCAAAATCCCTACAATAAAAAATGGACAATCTTTGTTTCCCACCATTCATCCTACAGTAGTTACTTAACTTATACTACTCATTTTAAATCAAGATCTGCATGTAGTAATTATTTATTTCCCTGTGTATATCTTTACTAATAATACTATTTAAAGTATATCTATGTATAATTTAATGTGCATGCACAAGATGCCTTACGTACAAGACAAGATGCATGCGTCAGTATATTAATTAATGAAGAAACCAAGCTGATAATTAATTCTAATATAAAATACAATTTTATGTCTCAGATTCTCCAGCTTGCGTTGTGAGGAATTTATGAGTTAGTGTTATTATTAGAGCAGCACAGGCAGGCAGGTATGAAATTCAGAGAGTTTTAGCTTCATGTTTTAACTTGGGAGAGAGAGAGGGAAAAAGGAGTAAAAGGCCCTAAGAAAGATACACGGCAGGCAGGCAGCAGATTATTGTGCAGCAACTGGCTCGTCAGTTTTATTCTAGTTATGATGATATTATAATTATGATGTGGAGATATAAATTCATATGAACGGTGCTGTACTGGTATAGAGCAGAGTGCAGTGAGAGAGAGAGGGAGCAAAAAGGAGAGAATAACGAAACAGGGCACACAGAAGTAAATACTCTGCAACGATAACAATGAGGAGAGGAGACGTGTAAAATGTGATAACATAAGAGTGGACCCATTTCATGCTAATAGCACCTGTGCAATGCAAAGTTGCAACAATAATCTTGGTTTAGTTAGGTCGTCTCTGGTAGTAATGGAACATCTAGTAGGAATGTATGCATGGACACATTCTGTCTGTTGTTCCATGCATGTATCTAGCTATCTCGTAGTTAAAGCATCCGTGGCAGTATTATCCCTAATCCTCCGTCGTTATTAGGCTATTGTATTCCCTTTTCCTACTGCAGCCTTACCTACTTAAATTATGTACTTACGATTACGACTAACATCCATCCCTATTATTTCAAGTCATGCAATGGATCATGTATCCCATCCATTCCATCATACGCTCATCATCAGCAGCATATACAAAAACTACTTGCTTAGCTTTCGTTTATTTTTCTTCACCCAACAAATAATATTGTGCCGTGAAATGCTGTGCACGTAACTCTCTGGCTTATCCCTCCGTGCATTGTTATACAATAGCTGCATGCAGCATGTACACCTGTAATGCTTATGTCTACTAGGCCGATGTAACATTAAGCTAACAAGCCACTGCTATAGCTAGCTAGGTGTACGTAGCTAAATATCAATGTATGTATGATGTCCATTCTACTGCACGTAATTTCAGTTGAGGTAAATCAGAGAACAACTCACATCACACATCAACCCATTAATGCATCCCGTCAACAAAAATCCAACATAGAACAATACCGTCGTAGCCAAGGTGCCATGCATCGTCATTCGACGTACTTTTGTCAGTGACTTACGCAACTGAATGGCTAGAATGATATTATGGAATAAATGAGGGGCTAGCTATAACATTATTATGGAATCTGTCTATATGAGCCTTTATGGATGTACCTAAAGTAAGCATAATTATTATGTATGCTCTGCCTACACCTGAATAATAAGAATAAAAAATAGTGCTATCTCACAGAACAGAGCACTCGAATAAATAGAGTCAATTTTATGTGCCTTGTAATTTATGACGTACACCTTACACATAACATCATGTCATATCACTTAACTTTTATAGCCTCTAACTTGTCGAAAATATTTTTCCTATAGATTCCCTCTCTACTTCGAGACTGCTACTGGTCCAAACAGAAAGGAAAAGGTGCATTACGCAATATTATTACTTGGGATATGCATACTCCCTGCCTCAGTGCGAAATCCTTCATGTCATCGCCTCTCGTCTTCTGAATAAAAACAGAAATAAGGAGGAAAACGCTACAGAGGGTTTTAAATCAGAAATTCAATAGCTAAAATAAAAACAATATTTATGTACTGATTTAAATAATTCTAAATTAAATTGGGTTCTTCAGTTGTGCATCTTAACAAGGCACCAATATTTAATATACACAGGAACGTTTCAAATAATTCTGAAGAAGATTATGTACAAGCATCTGTATGCAAAAGATGAGGATAACTAGTAAATACAGGCATGGGTAACAGTACATGCAAGCTAATTATAAACACTGTACTAATACGAGATGCAGAAAAAATGCCCTTACTATTGGTATATTATGCAGAGTATGAAGAATTAAGGTTGGGTTTTACCACCATCTCCGATAACGCCATTGGAAACTGAACGATGCGATTTTTTAAAAGTTCAGTACGACTGTATTTCTTCGAGAGTTGTATTCTCAGATAATTATAGTGGCACGAGTAGTATAATTGGAAGATTTTTTGAAAAGATGCTTTCGAACAATACGAATTTTTCCTTAATGGAAATAGATTTTGCCAAATGGCTGTGAAATGTTCGAGATATATAACTAGATAATCTGTATTTTGGTCCTTATTTTGTAATTTTCCATGAAGTATTTTTTGAGTTATCGCCATCCGTTTGGTTTGGAGTAGGATTTTTACATTGTAAAAGCCAGCCTTAAGTTAACTTATTTTCTACAGACGAGGGGCTTAAAATTAGCTCCTATACATCACAGCACAGCATATTTATTAAGTCCATAAAGTAATAGCCAAGCAAACTACGAGGTCACAAATTGTAAGTGACTTAGGCCATACTCCGTCCATACATAAGCATAACTTATTCTTTTCCATCTCTGTGACTGGTGACCTCCCTCAGTTTATATTCCTATTCGCCTTCAAAGTTTTATGCTCACTAAACAGATGCAAAGAGCTTTAGCCGATTCCTGCTGTTGAATATTCAGTTCACATGAATAATTAGACTCTGTTATTAGCATAACACATTGAATTCAATTCTTTCCTTTATGGCTTCCCTCTTAAAATTAACTAACATAATTTTTCTAGCTATTACATTAGCTCTTTAGTTAGGTACCACAGCCAACTGCGTTTCAGACACATCAACTACAGATTGCTATTTATTTGGTTGCTTACTTCTATCGTCCTATCTACTTAGCGTGCAGATGCACTGTTCTCTCTTCATTATGCAGTGGCGTTAACTAAATATTCCAAATAGCTCACAACTCTCGCTAGATATACTAAACACATAACCTATCCATGCAGTGCAACACAAACACTATTTAGACACATAATCCAATTTTGGTCAATGCAACACGTTAGCAATACAGATCATACATGTAATAATAATATATTCAGTACCTATACTAAATCAAGTATCAACTAAGTAAGTACTTACATGTTTCTCATACTCCATTAGCATAATGGTATGACTTTGACTAATTTTAAATAAATGATCAATGTTAATGATTAAATATGTACTAAATATTGTAGGGATTTAACGAGTGGTATCACAAAGCGATTCTATTTAATCTCCAGAAGGTCAAAAGTACTATGAAATACTACTGGTACCTATATCAATACACTACTAACATTTGTATTCGCGGAGTATTTAAATAAGAAACACTATGTTTTGCGATGGTCATTCTAAAAGCGTATGCAAAAATGCAAAGGTGAATTATAACTTTGAAAAATAAGGACCAGCAGAGCTAGGATGAATGACGATTTTTTAAGATACCAGGCAGGCCATATACTACTAAAACAGGTACTTGTTCTTTATATTCAACCATAATAATACTGACAACACGCCATCTAAATAAATAATTACCAATAAACCAATCAGTACATAATAAAACATTGACGTGCGAAAATGTTCTCACAATATAACCGTTCCCATGAACTGCAATGAACCAATAAAAATGATTTCCTGGTGTTTCTCCATACACTAAAATTTTAGTGTAGTGGGAGTTTAAACTTTGCTTCTGGAAAATCTCACATTTTATTCAAAAAAGCATGAAACACCACCCAGAAAGGATCATTTAAAAAATAAAACTTATGGATGCTATAATTTATTACTTATTACTAAAACTATTAGCATTATTATTACATTCAAATAGTCAAATATTTTGCCTAAAATAAATATTATTGACAATGAAACAACTGAAACATTCGCAAATTTTAATTTTGAAAGAAATGAAATTTTTGCTTTCATGCATTTCTGATTTTGGTAAAGACTTGGTTTTTTAGTTAAGACTTTTTAGTTAAGGGTCAGTCCGGCAGTGTTTATTAATGATTGGTGATGGTGTTGGTCTTCTACATCATTACTGCTAGGAACTGATGTCAGTTAAATAACAATATTACCCAATTTCACCGTAGGTATCCCTTTAGAAAGAAAAAATAAATGTGTCTAGATTGTTTGATAATATAGTGGACAAGCTGATATAATGCACAATGTAATGACATGATGTTGAACTCTTTCTTATAATCTGAACTATAGTAGTTACGTAATGAAAATGATTTCCCATTTTCTTGGCCTGTACTTTTTTGCTCCATAACCAGAATCGTTTTATCGTTCACAAGATTCTTTCATGTTATCACATAGTTTTTGTGTTCTAAGCCTAACTAAGGTTACTGCCACGAGGTTGCATATAAAACGGTTATTTAGTGACACATATATAGAGTGGATGTGGATGCAAGTCCCGACATATAGCACATGAAAGAATATAATAGAAGCACAGACTACAAATGTCACATTGCAATAAATTCTCTTACCTCGACCGTCTTGTTGTGGGATCTTTCATAACCATTACTTCTGTAATTTCTCCAAACTTACTGAAGTACTCGCGTAGACTTTCTGTAAATGGAACAAAAATGAGAACACTTATAAGTTTCAATGGATTAGGATAAGGCTTTTAGTGCTTCACTTACAAATTCTAGCAACTGTATCAATGCCGAGCCTTAGACTCGTACGGACATACTATACTAAAATATTTATGTGTGCCTAAAGTGTATTAATATTACCTCTTTGCGCTCTGCTATCAAAGGATTAGCAATTAAAGGAGTTTTATATGTCTATAATAATAATGTGTCTAGAGTACTATAAGTCAACTTGGGATTAGTAGTTAGACAAGTAAAATTCCATGGGAAGGAGTGGGAAAATACATGTATTAATATTTAGCTGGCTAGGGTAACTGTAATGCAGTGCAGTGTCGTTAGTGAAAGATTTTCCTAGAAATCCATTAATTAATGCCAAAAATATGCAAAGTTTGACTCGTGAGCCAATAATTGGTTTGGCAATGGAAAGTAGTTTGGTAGGGCGAGGTAGTAGTGGAAATATATATTGTTCCGATTGAAGTCTATCGGTTGGTTGCGCACCCACGAACATTGCATTTGGCATTGTCGTCTAAGAGCACACTCCAACCACAAATACCCACCCAGTTCGCATTATGCTTAAGGATCTGATAAGAGCGTAATTCTTGATAGGGTGAAGCTGGGAAGGAATCTGTTCGCTTGTGCTGGAAAATGCAAACAACGTGGAAGTGTGTGATTGAATTGTGCAGTGGTTTGAGTGAGAGATAGGAAGTTGAATTGAGACGGGGAGAAGATGAGCCAGATAAAGAGAACGTGAAAACACGAGAGAGAGGAACTGAGTGAGTGGCATGGCTTGGCTCACACGACACGAGATACATAGGTAGATACAGATGACATGGGCAGGTACACGAATTACACAGGCCGAGCGAGGCGCTGAGGCACTAGGCAGCTAGCTAGGAAACGAGAGCAGATTAAAAGGCTACCCACACAACTCTCTAGTGTAAAGAGCTCGCGGTCCCGGATGCATCATTAATTTCCTCACAAAGTCTCCCGCAGAGGTGTCATTTCATGTTATCTGCTCCAGTACGACACGCGTCTTACAACTTCATCATTATCACTAGAAAATACTTAGACAGTCATCCATCCATAGGATGAATAAAGGAACATTCAAAGAATGAGCCAAACAAATCTCTCGTGAGCGAATACTAGATTTACCGCAGAATCGGTAATCAAGCGAATGTGTAAGAGCTATAAAATTCTACTATCTCGAAATTATTAATGTCAGCGCTTTTGAGCTGGAGATGAAGTGAACCGATCAGTTTTTCAAGAAAAGACTACGCCGGAAGAGCCTCATCATTTTTTTCCATATTCCATGAAGATGAGTCGATGAAATGGGATGAGCTCAGCTGAGATAAATGAATCCTTACAGTTTCCTACCCACATAAAACCACCACGACTCTTTTCATCTCCACTGCTACTTACATTCATACTTTATAGACAGAACAGACTCAGATTCCGACGATGTGCACAAGGCTAAATATACGTGTGCCTGCACTCAGTGAGTCTAGGCTGTGTCCCTATAATAACATTACTTTATATTACACACACAGACAATGTATAACGTTACAGGGACAATAACTAACTGAGGCAAGGCATTAAGAAGATAGCTCCATCCATTCCACTTTCCTGCAATCCTTAACACAACACTAGAATTAATCTGTCACATACATCAACGTTCCCTCTCAAAGGGCAAATCCATCTAGCAAATCCAAGAGTTGACGAATATTTATATCATTTCACCTTTCACTATCCCCCTATCTCAGCCCAGACAGAGATTACACATGTCCCTATAAGTGAGGGCATTCAAGACGCTCTCTCTCTCTCTCTCTCTCTCTGCTCACGCACACACAAACACACACATAGACATACTACACACTAAGACACTGAGTACTGAGTACATACCTACAGTCGACAGATAAATAAAACTTTATGCTTTTACTTGACTCCATTGTTATTTTATTATATTATTAATAGTGCCCTTCTTCTGACTCTCATCTCATCGTACAATATTATTCTCTCACAGCCTTAATATTCTATTTTGGTTTGAATGCTCTCAATGTACAAAGGTAGCCACTATCTATTGAGTGGGGCCGTTATGGTGAGAGACAGAAAGTGCATTCATAACGAACTAGGTATATTATTGTTGAGTGTATGTATAGAATGGAATAGTTAGTCACTAAATAGAAGATAGATAAGTGATGTGATTACTCTCTGACTAACGGCCTACATAGAGATAGTCTTCTGTTTGTATAAAGATGACAGGCAGAGTAATGAAAGTGGAAGTGTGTTACGTTTTAACTGCAAATTATAAATTATACTGTTATGAAAGACTTAAATATTTGACTGGACTATTTACCATTCCTTCGTTAGCATTCCTCTCTGGTTCAGAAGAAGGAGGTGTGCTATGCAGTCCCAAAATAAACGGACCACATAAACCTAATATCACTCTGCCACCAAAACCTTTCTTCATCCTATCTATTTTAAGTTGCACAGAAATGTGTGCCCAGCACTAGTGCTAGTTCCTCTTATTCCTCTAAGTGATCTTACGAAACTCTTGCTGCCTACAATTTATTCCTGACTGTGTGGAGGAAGATGATAGAAGTTTCTATCTTTTGATGCCTTTTTTGTGGGGAACCATTTTGGGTATTATTTGTATACGCAATAATCATCACATTATCTGTAATCTGAACATGACTGGGACTGCACTATGTCCTCCGTCGTAGATAAAGTGTTTTCTTATCTAGGAACTAGTTTTTACTCCGTCTCTATTTATTAGTTAACGTGCTCCCCATTTCCCCATTTCCTTTCTCCCAACTCTCTCTCTCTCTCTCTCTCTCTCTCTCTTATATCTTTCAAGCATTGGGCACCTATCGAACCCACTCCGAACACACACACACGATGCCTATTAAATAATGCCTACTAGAAACTCCTAGGGTTTTTCACAGCACTCCTGGTGCTTACTTAGATATTCCAGATAGAATCTATTATCGGGCGAAAAAGGCTCAAGAACTTCATTCAGTAGTGGCTTGGCTTAAGTAAGTAACGATGAATATAATCTTTGAGTCTGCCATGCCATGCAGTAACACACACACACACACACCGAGGCTTTATCTGCCCTCCTCAGCTTGTCATATTTGTAGTAGCAGTGGCAGTGGCATGGGACTGGCAGTAGTAGAGCAGTGGCTCAGAATATAACATGACATTGGTAATGCAACGTAGTAAATAATATAAATGTAGCCACAGAGTGAGTGCTTCCTTTAAAAAGCTCGGCTGACGTTACTGAAGAAAGAGTTGTTCATTTCCCGAAAGGAGACCCACCTACGCAATAATAACCATGTGTCTTTTCAGTCCATTAGTGAAGAGAGAAAAGAGGTGAAGCAGTTGCACACTATAAGTGACTTCACTAAGGGATAGATAAAGATTATGGCTTACTTAAATAAAAAGTGATAGGCTAGCAAAGTACATATAAATGTAGTTTGTGTGCAAATGTACATTACGGAGCAGTTCGATAGCGCGACATACATTATTAAAAAACCTACTGTGCCTGTCTACGTGAATGCTAAGTTTGCAAGTGTCTAATTTTTATCCCCTCGGCATCTCATCTCATCGCATCGCATCGACTCAATCGGCTCCCATGCATAATGTCTACATCTAATGTACTTAGCTAGTGTATAGTGAGTGGCTTGTAAATATATTAAAGCTGCATGCTTCTGTACACAAACTGCTCCGTACACATGCATGGCATAAATAGTAAATACATTTTACATACGCTCATATACGTACGCTTCTTCCCGTCCAAACTAGGCTGAGAATCAGCCAAGGAAATTGTGAAGTATAGGGAGCGAATCCGAATTTCACCATAAAATGAAAACACAAGAGTCGCCATTCTACACAAACACAGGATAGACAGAAGAGGCAGAGTAAGTCGAGAGAGAGAGAGAGTGAGACATTAAAGACTCACTCAGACAACAACCATATCAAAGATTTTAAAGAATAACTCGAATCTTTGACTGCTTTTAAGCGTTAGAGAGGCATGACTAATAATGTGAGGCACAGGTGTGGAGCTCCTGCATCTACGTAGTGAGTGTGACGAATGAAGGATTATTAATTTCCCAGATGTTTTAAAAGTTTTTTCACGCCGGGATGATGTGAGGGATGACGTGGTAGCGGGGAGAGCTGTAATAGCAGTAAGTCATATTATTTAAAAGGAAGCGAGGAAGTGTACGTAGGTGAAGGTGAGAGAAAGAGAGGATCCGCGAGAATAAGAAAAAGACGAAGAGGTTGGTGGAGGAGCAGGAGCGTAATATTTGGCGGAGATGAGTTGTGCAGTGGAGTGAGACAGGGCGAGGAGGGAGCGAGGGCGAAGGAGGGTCGGCAGTCGGCGGGACAGGAAGACAAACGGAGAAATTCGCTGCATGGCCATGGAGATGATAATAATAATATGAGTATGAGTGAAGAATGGAGGAATTCCTCGGGTCGGAGTGGCAGTGAGTGGCTTTGCCTCGGAGAGCCGTGGTAACCCGCATGCCACGCGCCATTAAAAATGTTATTTCTGCAAAATGGTCGATTTGCAGTCTTAAAACAGTGAGGCAGATAGGTTACTGTCTCTGTGTTTACGTATTTCGTGTAAAAATCTCTCATTGAGTAGAGACTTAGCCCTGTTTATTTTCCTCGTAGCACTCCGTGATGGGTGCCTAAATGCCTACAAATCCTTGCGAAAGAGCATCAGAGAGCGACTTGACTTGAGTAAGGCAGTAGTTTTCACAATTACGCCATACCACACATACTAGGCCCGACCGACAGAGCAGAGCGAGTGGAATACACGGAATTGCATTGCATTAGATTACATAACTTGGCCGTGTCATGTCCTCCGCTCTTCCTTCCTTGAATTCGGCCCAACAGACACAACAAACTGTACTCTCTCCGCCACTCGCTTGCACTCCCTCCCTTCACTTTGCAATGCACAAATACCTACATACATACACACTACATACATACATACATATTCTTCGGCTCTATAGCCACGATCGCCGGATTTCGAACGAAACTCATCTCTCTCTGCCTCATGCCATAGCAGCAGCAGATTCAGAAGAAGTGAAACACCAAAATGTTTGCAACGACCAAACTCACGACTCTTACTCTACTATC
>JABASI010003474.1:0-16420 GCA_019776505.1 Tomocerus nigrus
GCGCAGTATCATAAAATGTGAAGGAACTGTTATTCAACGCATGTACATGGTGGTGAGTCAATAGTGGCAAATTTTGTTTTACGTATGACGTAGTGACGCCAGTAAATAGACTATTATTATAGCAGTTACGGTGTGTATAATTTACATAGAGAACTAGGTTCGTCAGTGAAAAAGAGATTTATTTCTAGGAACAGACTGTTCATTCTGATTTGGCAAATGGTTGAAAAGAAATAAAAGTGGCAGATGGAAAAAAATGAGAAAAGTAAACTTTCGATTTATTACGCTTGAGCTAAAAATCAAAACGCTGCCGTTGTATGCATAGCAGAGAGAGGAAAAGAGTCGAGTGAGTACCTACTGTTTAAATTATAGAGATAGATAAGTTAAAAAAGAAATTAGGACTTATGTAGAATGGAATTGCAAAATCTACTACTCCTATGTACAATATAATAATATAAGGTGGATTATGCATGTGTACAAAATATAATGCCATAACAGAAAAGAAAGAATAGGAGAAGGGAAAGAGTTTTACTTTGTTTTTCAGCATATTTCTCTAGTGAGTTTACTGATTCCAGCCTGGCAAAGTTTTAAATTAATTTGACGCGAGCAAAAGAGTGAAGAGTTCAAGTTTTTTATTCCCTAACTATTTCATATTAGAGAATGTACAGATAAGAATTGTATACACATATACTACACACAGATCTAATATACCTCTCAAAATCTCATATTCTAAGTATATATAACCAAAAGTCGGCATCCCTCTTTTTCTATGGGCTCTGTATGTATTACATCTGTTAGTATATTATTAGTAACGTTTTAACTGTAACTTTCGTAAGAATCTCAGCCCTCTATACGACCAGTAGACATATTATACGACGAAACTGTATCGGTGTTCTTAGCCATGTAGATGTACGAATATACAGTACGAAGTAGGTAACGTGCCTAGAATTGGATCCTGTACTCAATTTTCCCTCGAATATAATTTCGAGAATAACTTACATTCACATACCTACACGTACATATATACAAGACTTTAGAATTTATTATTAATAAGTAGTGCATTAGACAACACATAGTTTAAAAGTTCTGTGTAGGTAGGTACATCAGTACACGTTACCGTTTCAATATTTTCTATGCCTCCTAACTCCTAATTAACGTTCAAGTTTTAAGTCAGTGTAGGATCTCGTGTTAAAATTGACGTATAGTGAAATTATTTGATATATCAATGCATACATCTATTAAATGTTAGTAGCCTCACTTAAATATGAGTTTGATTTGTGTTCAACTCGTGAGATATTAAAATGCGAAATTGAATCAAGAAAAAAATAATTAGAAAAGTTGATGTAAATTAGATTTTGTCGAGTACATAGAAGTGGAGATACAGGGGGTATAGTGCGATATAAGTATGTGGCTAGGAACTGGAATCAAAATGGGGATGTACACATCTAGAGAGACTTTTTTAATTTTGTATGTGATCAATGAGCTTTTATAGCGTAGCGGTTAGTAAATATATAGATTGTTAGCATGTAATAAGATGTTTTTTGTTTGGAGGAAGAAAAGCATTTGGTAAAAAACATAATTCAACTAGAAGTATGCATTAGTGCTAAAAGCATGTTGAAGCACAAATCATTATTCTGATGCTAAAAGTTTTCTTTTGACAAAAATGACCGACGGGAAGTTTTTGTCGCCTACTAGGTTTCCACTTACTCTGATGCTTATAACGTTATTTCTATGTAAACTGGTATTCTATGGTGGAAGAGGGAAGAGAGGAGTTAGTTGGGATATACACGTTCCTATTTCATTTGATATCCTTGTACACTTATGTACAATAAGAATGAAAGATGCAGAATATTTTCCTTGTTTAAAACATTAATAAGAGAGAGAGAGTGTGAGTGAGGAAGAAGAGGGGAGATTCGTCGTATGTGTTTGTTTGTGTTGGTTCCTGCTATATTTTGCTATGATAGAAGTAGGCATTATATGTACACATAGGTAGATATGTGAGAATTCTCTCTGTGTTCTCTTCAGAATAAGTGGTGAAGTCAAATTTTCTTGAAGAACAAAGTTGTCGTTCCTACTTTTATATGCAAAGTTGCGCCTAGAATGTTAATTTTTGAATGGCCAATGAGAAAGAGACGAAATGAGTCCCCTTGATGAACATTAAATGACGTATTTATATCATAGTGTCGAGACATAAATGTTAATTATGTTTATTTGAAAGAGAGACTGGCTACTAATTTGACAAGAGTGAAATTCTTACATTTGAGTGATCATGGACTCTGTAATAATTTCGTCGCAAATTTGAACAATTATTTGTCTTTATTATGCTAATTAGAGCGACTTGTCTCCGTTTCTCTTGCATTTTCCCAAGAGTTACGGTCTCGTCGTGCCCATCCGCTATCCACTCACACAATCAGCACATCTACAAAAGAATATGTAGGTACATTACACTACACATGTTTCCGTCCGCCCACCCTCAATATTCCCCAGCTCGCATCTTCCATCTCTTCCTGCACAAAGACTCTGGCAACAACCAACTCCGTCCATGTAAACATTCTCAGATTTGCACACGCTGAATAAACGTGGACATTGCCCCTATCCACAGATATATTTATTAGTCGCGATGAACATTTACCGTTCACTGTTTTATGTACAATTACGCGCTCGGAACATTCACAAAAAACCCAATTCTCATCAACGAAATCTATTTCGTAGCGAGTCTGCTAATCTAATGCTGTGCATAAAAATCCAATTGGAATGTTTATAACTACATGTAAATGTAGGCGCACTCTGTCTGGCCTTTTTCAACAAGGAAATCTCTTCGAGATACGTGTCCTAATTCCCACGTATGAAAACTATCTTTCAGAATTAATTGAAATTGAAATCTTTTTAATTCTTCTGCAAATACAATTTTAGTCACTTCTGACAATTTTATATGTACTTCCCTCCCTACACATCCATAACTCACTAATGTCCTTTCCCATTTTTGTGGATTCTTATGATTTTAAAACGCAATGTGAGATTCGTAGAAACTTTACTATTCTCCCTCGTTAATGAGTTCTTGTGATACCATTCGGTCTGTTAACTTTCACACCTATATGTGCCTTTATTAGATATGATGTGCGAGTTAGAGGCTCCAATGAAATACTTTCATGCTTAGAAGTAGTAGGTAGTCAACATTCTGGTGCTAAATAGTTTCGCTATGCGTTTTCACTAGTTGTCAGTTTCCATTACACATGCACCTCATAAGGGAAATTTGAAATAGGAATTTTTAATGTCTGCACCAAACTGTCTACCTAAAATAATTTGAAATCTGCTCCTCAAAATTCAACACAATTCCTCTCTGGTAAAATGCGCATATTATATGGAATTTTAATATCGAGATCCTAAACATAGTTATTACATAAGATTATTTGTAAAGTAAAAGCAACTATTGAAAGATTATAGAAATAGTTCTGTTCTGTAACCTAATGCGTTAAATTATCATCGTACTTTGACAGTAAATGCGTCTACTTTTTTGATGCCAGAAATAGCTAGAATCGATTATTTTGATGGTTTGCATAAGTTGCTTTATTTTTCGAGTGTCAATAACCGATGCACTTCTATACAACATTAAACTCTTAATACATAGGTATGTATATTATGATGTAAAATACTTGATTCAATATTAAGTATATAGGTAATAATATTTATGTACCTATTAAACAAAAAGTATCAAATTGGGAGAAATGTAGATCTTGGGGGTGACCCACAGAAACGGTTGGTTAAAGATGGGTTAAGTTGGTTTACTTTAAGTAACATTGTGACAATGAAATAGTCCTAGGTTGGTTGGTTGTGTATAGCAGAGGCCAGGAGGGCATTCATGGCATCAAAAGAAGGATAAAGTTGAACTTACTGAATAGATGTGTAATAAAGTGTTGCTAATGTGGCTATTGTTGGTAATTTCTCTAGGTGTACAAGAAGAAGACCGAAGCGGCGAAGAAGGAATATCTGAAAGCGTTGGCAGCGTACCGAGCCAGTTTAGTCTCAAAGGTAAAGATATCTACTTCTATTAAAACGTTCGCCATATGTATTGTATAAGCCCTTAGCTACGTATACGTTGTGACTTACCTATACCAAAATATATTTACAAAATGACTGTAATTTTTGAAAAAACACTTTTCAACATTTGCATACAACAATTTTCCAAAAGAACTGCTCCTTTAGTTCTTGTTTAGTTTTCTAAACTTGAAAACCAGGAGTATGTATGCTGACTTGCAATACTCTTGTAGTACTGTAACTCAATTTGATGCGTAAAATGTGATATCATATAACAAACACTGCTTGAAACAAAGCATGCTTTACATTTTCGAAAAATCAGTTTAAGACCGCAAAATTGCTCCTACATGAGAGGTCTTACAAATGCTAAATCTGATAACTTCATATAATAATTGTCTTCCAAGGTAAATGAGATAGGTATCCGAATATACAAATTTCTACCATTGGATCTAAATAAGACTATAACACATGCCTTGATTCGGTAGATGTATATATCGTATACCTTCCGTCTAGCTGCTATCTAATTATTTTACATTACGAAGTTACGAAAAGGACAATAAGTTAGTTATGCGCCGTCTGTGTGTAGGTTGTTAATGTTTGATTTCCAACGTTCGGATGTGTACTGCAAGTTGCTAATGATATTAGGTGGCTTTTCGTGACTTAAAACAACTTGAAGGGTTATAGACCTATTAATTAGTACCTGCTCGTTTTATTACAGTCGTCACTCTGCTAATAGCGACGGTACAATGCTTTCATTACTTAAATGATATTAGTTGGCTTTTCGTGACTTAAAACAACTTGAAGGGTTATAGACCTATTAATTAGTACCTGCTCGTTTTATTACAGTCGTCACTCTGCTAATAGCGACGGTACAATGCTTTCATTACTTGATAATATCATCTAAAAACTGATGATATAGAGATGAAACAGAACATTAAAACGTCCAGTCTTTACCTACTCGTAGTGCACAAAAATATTTTTGAAACTCTGTGCATATAATGTTGTTACACTAACAAAGTAGTAAATGAATTTCCAGCATTTGTCTGTATCATAAAATAGACATAACTTTTCAATTCAACTTTTATATTTTATATTCATAAATAAAAAGTGTACTCTAGGGACCCATAAAAATCTTACAGTTGAGTGCTATAGCATGTATAATTGTCCACATGCTGTGCAAATGCATTTAAATTGTAACCAAATTATTGGAATAATGCAATCTGCTGAGGAAGAATATCAGATTAAAATAGTGCGCACAATGACACAATATATACATAATAGTGCAGTTATCAGCAGAAACTAAAAACATGAGCAGTTTATTTATCTGCTGTATGTTTGGAGGATTCGTTGACTATTTAAAAGGAGTGTATGATATGATATGGGCTGAGGGAGCATCACAGGATACATTATAATAATACCTATAGGGAACCGGAAGAGAAGCAGGACACCAGAGAGTGTCTACAGCAAATGACAAAAAATAAAAACTAGCGAGGAATTATTTCGAACACATATGAGTGTGGTATAGTCTGCCTAGTCGCTCTGTGTGTGCCGACACATACGTGTTTGTTGTGTAGTGTGTTTGTATTGTTATTGTTTGTGTAGAATACGTGGGTAGTTGATGTGAGTGATAGAAATAGAATGGTGTTTGCGAAAAGATAGAGATGTTTAGATTGAGATGTGTGTTCTGCTTGTATTAGTTTAGCTATAGGACAATCCTATTTATTTTACTGGCTTATATGTCGGTGCATGATGTCATAAGTTGCGTTTGCTTTTGGATTTAAAGGATATGGTAGCTAACAACACAATAAAGTCTATACTCAACATGTACACAGACAGATAGGTAAGAAAGAAATAGTGTGCCGAAAGCTGAAATGAAAGAAAATTGAAACGAAGTCTAAGTATATAGAGTATTGTAAGCATAAGTACACAAAGTGTAGTCGAATTACTGTGTAATCGTAAATATAAATAGTGAGTGAAGTTACATTAAAAGAAGAACTTCTCAATGTAGTCAGCATTATAGTGGACAAACTATCTCTAGCTGTGTGGCATACACATTTTTTGATTCTATACTCATAAGTATACATAATAATATTATGTGTTCGTACTTATATAGGTGATTTAGATATGTAGTTATATAATCAGCTATACATATACGCAAAGCGAAATCATATCACTTCGTATCGCACTTATCTGTGAAAAAAGATGAAAAAGTGCCAAATTATGATAATAACGTCATTTGTGATATGCATAACAAAAGAGATGATTTTAAGCGAAAATCCGGCTGTCTCTTCAACTCTTTGGGAAAAGGACAAAAAATTTCATGTACACATCAAAAGGATTCAAATCGTTACTTTTTCATGAGAAGGGTGGAGTCCCCTGATATGATACGCTACTACAGACAGATAGATGAACAGGCTTACAACCTTATATTACAACTTCCCCTCTAGGTGATCCGTACTGAGTTTTTTGAGATATTTCAATGTTAGTAGTTACACTACACTTAATATATATTATGATATATGACAGGGATGAGATGATACTCATGAGACTACCGACTTGCACTTTGTAGTATGTATATCTGTGTGAGTAATGTTGTAACGCTACGTAATGATAACTATAGAATAACTGTTTCTTTTTCTACTTATTTTATTATACTATCACCAATTTATTATGCTGCTGTAACTATAAATGTTTTCTTTTCATCATATCTAATCTTCAGTTTCTATAATTTCTTGTCCTTTTTGAATTCTTATGATGTTGTCACTATGTGCATGTAGAAATATACACCTTCCTGATTTTTCTATACACCTACGTACTCCCTACAATTAAATGATAATGAACAGATAGCATTATTGGCATTTCAGTGATTTTCTTCAATGATATGATTTTCTACGCGTAATAAGTAAGCCTCTATTTTTAGGCGGATTTTGATAACTTTCTAAGCACTATTTTCCTGCAGTTTCAAACCCACGCTATCTATGCATAACAGTAAAATGTTTCCTTCTTAGAAAATTGTTAAGAATTTACAGCTCGGATTTTGGCACACAATTAAGTAATATTGTACTTTCTAACCGTATCAATTTTAAAGCATGATTTATAGTAAGTGTCGTGCTAAGTTTAGTATTCCTTTCAATATGTAAAATCTATAAAATCATTAGAATGCTCTTGCCATGAAAAAACATGGAGGACTATCAAGAAACATAGTTTTTATAACATTACTACTTCACATCTTTATTGAATGTGCGTTTTGAGTGAACAAAAATCAAACTTGGCTAAGAATAAAAATCATATTCATCTTGAAAGGCTTTTCGTTTCTTTTTAATATTTTCAAACCTAGTCATTTCTGATTACAAGTGAATTTGAAAACGTTTGTAGTCTTTTAGACTTAATTTGTCATAAATATATTAGTGTAACTGCAGTTTGTCTTGCTTTTTAGAGTACAGAAAGAGATCGTGTTGTTACTTTTACTTGTTATGAGTGTTACATAGGGGGTAGGTATATTTTTCTTGAATAGTAAAGACTTAAGATCTTCCGTAGATAGAGAAAGATATGCAATAGTGTACAATAATATGCAAATAGAGAGAGTAGAGATAACGATAGAGTTGTGCAGTACATTGTGTAGCAGGACCATTAGAAGATATTTCGGCAGGGAAGGCTGATCTCTCTTACTCTCTCGCTCTCTGGTCGTGAGTTTATTTATATTCAGTACATGTGCTGTTTAGCATCATTGCCAGAATATTTCTCAATCGTATTTATGTTACACTCTGAATCAAACTCTGATTTCTATTGTGGTATTACGGTAGTTAGAAATCTCTTATTCTTTGCCTATAATTTGGCTGTAGCAAGGAGGATTTTTAATTTGCATTGATATACTTGTGTATAAATGATCCATAAAGTATTATACTTTATTTATAATTGAATAGACAATTACTTCCGTCTATTCAATAAGCCTCTGTAAACCAACTGAGCTGTAAATCATCTCATTTATGACATTGAAGTTATGATTTTAAGGATTTATCTTCACATGGTTGATGTTTTATATGAATTTACGTATAAATAATTTTATTTATGCATTGGGAGACATTATAGGACAAAAAAGCAATAATTTTGAATTTATTGCTACACTTCGTTTTATTATTTTTGCAGGACCAAAAGGGATTTGTGTATGCGTCGTCTCTTCTTGGCCCAATGTTTTTCGTTATCTCCTATCTCTGTACCTAACACAGGGTAGTACAGTAGAGTTAGGCTATACAGAACATTAAATTAGGGACTCCCTACATAAAATTTATTGCCTATATACAGGGAGTTAAATATAAAATCAGGAAAATTAAAAAGCCTATAGCAAATATCAAGTTTTAAGCTCTGAAAAAATGTAAAGTATGCATATAAATTATACAGATTTACAAAATTTATGAAATATTACTAAATACTTTAATACACTATGAGCTAACTACTCTTTGTTATGCCCCGTCTTATATAAATAGTAGTAAAAGTAGTAAAGCACTCAAGTAGCAGTGTATTGCGTTAAGACTTTGTGCAAATGTTTCAAAGTTCCGTCCTACCCTTACACTGTTCGTTAGTGAACAATAGAATGAGGATGATAATGCATCAACTCTTGTTTCTGCTTCATTTTATCTCAATCTAATTCGCATCCTGAATTCTTTGCCGATTTCAAGCCTTAGTTACATTGAACACTTGGCCTGTAATTCTGCTGAAGACCATATTATTCAGAGTAACGCAGTTGCTCTGTATNCTGTATTACGTCCATTTGTGATGGTTTATTCTCTACTTACGTCAAAATTAGTGCTGGTCATTCACATTGTTTGAGATGTTCGGCTTGCTAGACCATTAAATTGTTACTGCGAACCATTTACAAAGGATGAAAATTCGCTAGTGAAAATAAAATGAAATTCACGGAAATGTCCTGCTGTATAGAACGACCACATACTTATATTAAAATCGAATTCTAGCATAGATTTCGTTTCAACAGTTCTACTTTATTCAATAGTGATTACAATAAAGTCTTCGTTAAATGTAATTGGTAGGTTAGCTTTGCGTTTTGATGTTACATATTATTTTGTATTGCACAATGGCTTTCAATAGCTTTTTTCAAAGCAATTTTTACTCGTAAATGCTAATACAGATTAAACGATTTTGTTCTTAATCTCACTGGTATGTGTGGTAGAGTACTTGATAATATTATAAGTTCAGACAGACTCCAGAGTTAGTATAATAGTTTTACGTTATTGTGTTATAGAAATATTGGTGGCATTGCCTTGGATTGGAAGAATATGAAATCAGTGTTCATTCTTGAGAATACGGAAGTACCTATAGTAGCATAATAAGTCCTTGTCTTGGCTTAGTCCGTTGTTCTTAGAGAGCAATAAGCTCGGCAATGATTAGACAATAGACAGAGGGTAGAGCTTGGTTGGATGGATGATGATAGTAATACAATAATATAATAATCATAAATAACCATCCATTATAATGACAAATCAAGGGAATAATGCGTTTGTCTATATTCCTTGTTTTGTTCTCGTTTTCTGGAGTACAGATGAGAAATAGTAGAATGGGTGTGTTATAATATTGCAGAATGGAGAATGAATGAATCGAGAGCTGAGGGAATCATATTCTACTCTGGGATAACTCAACTGACTAAAAATAATTGGGTTCTAGGCAGAGCTTCAGACTAGAGAACAGAATACATCAGTGCAAAACTATTCTATTCTGATAACAATAATCAGGGAAAAGTTATGGTATATGTACCAGTGCATTACATTGTACTTAGTTAGTACTCTTAAGTACATAGCTACAAGTACAAGATCTACTCCTATAATATCTTTAATGCTGTAGATTAGATCTACTTATACAAGAAGGATCTTTAATAATAAATATACAGACATGTCTCCCTGTTATTCTCGCCTACTATATTATGTAGCTGGGCATTTATATTATATCTACTGAAACTCTGCGTGCACCAGTGTGTCCGTGTATGCAGAATACAAAACTCAATCTCTATATTATAGCTTTTGGTAATAACTGAAATAACTGAGCTACAGATTATAGTGTTTGTTATGTGTTATGATATTACGCAACATGGGAAAGTGAGAGAATGAAATCTAACAAATTATTAGTTAGCGCATAAAATGGAATGATGTAGGTACTTACAGCAAATCAAAGAGAGACCGATTTAGAATGCCATTGCAATGTAGCGTTCATAATGAATTGGTGAGGGATTAATGAGCAACTCTGCTGTTCTGTATAAATAAACCATAAAATATTCGCCTACTCTACTTACTTAGTCCGTTCCGTTACTTTAACTCTCTATAGATAATATAGATCGACTTGTTTCGTTAGTATTGTCATTATGAGAGATCGAAGAAAAGCAGGCAGATGTAGTAAATACCGACTCATTGATGACATGATGACGTTGATTGAGGATTCCAATGATTAGTAACTGCATATTAAATGCAAAAATATTTAGCACACTTTTTATCAAAATTAATTCATATTCCTCTGTAAGGGACATTAACATATTCATCATTGGGCAGAATGATAGTTTTATGCATATGGTTTGATGTAGATTTCATGGTTCGCAAATTTGCGCAATTCACCCGAGAACTGCGATTTATTATTTCAGACCATGATTCAAAATATTTTATTAACGGGTCAATTATTTCGTACATACGTTATCATATAGAGACATATATATACTTATATACATATAGACATACAGACACATATATATGCATGTACATTTACCTATACTTTTATGCGACAACCCATTTTGAATTTGTTTTTTTAACATGAGACTCAATTTCAATTGACCTGTGTACTATTGGTTTATGTAGTATTGGTTATATCGATATTATAAATCAAATATTATATCCAATATAAAGTATGTACGTACTACAGGGTAATTAATACGATGTATATATGTATTTAAGATAGTATGTGCCCTGTATTTTATACATTTATTTATTTGTGCATTTGTATGCGGTTAGGTTAAGTGTTGTAATTGTAACGTAACGCACTATCCGCACTAACGTACGCCGTGCGTGTTGTACTGTACATCGAACCGAATCCCAAATCCGGGTAAGTTGAGACGATCGAGTTATGTAGAGTAGAAGGTAGAGTAGTAGATAGAGTAGAACTGTAGGAGTCAGTCAGGCAGGAGAGGACAGAGGAGTTACCATCAGATTTCTTTTCACCATACGCACGCACTTAACTTGTACCCGTTCTACCATCTTGTATTATATTAATATAGCTATACCTATAGCATTACAATTACACTTAAATCACGCATCATTTCTACCTTGCTTGGTCATTTGTATATATGATATACATAAAGTTCCTCGGGTATCCGATCCGATTCGGTTATTTTTTACGTTATCAAAGTATCAAGGTATAAAATGTGTTCATTATAGGTTAAGTTCGGAATACTTATAAGGCAGGTCAGCAGTAGCAGTCCATAGCAATCAACTTCAAAAACAACTTGTAGCCTCTAATACGCGCATACACCTTCCTATATAATATTATTAATCGATAAGTAAAGCAGTAACGATAAGTTGTGTATTTCTGTGTCACTCATTATAATATTTAAAGAAAGATAGCCGTAAATTCGAGTAATTTTCGTCATAATTTTTTACTAAACATGTCAAATTTTTTGCCACAGGGAGCCCCGACAGATTCGGCGGACGGAAGTGGGATGTATCCTCCTAGTTTTAATGCAAATATTTCATCTCAACAACATTACTCGACTCATGCCCAGTCGCAAAACTATTATGGAAATCAAGGTGGGCAATCGTCTCATCCCTCTCAGCCGACTTCTCAGCAGAAGAAGTCACCGCAACAGCAACAACAGCAAGTGGTTCAACAAAGTCAGCAGCCACCACCTCAGTCGTCTATGCCACCACCACAAACCCCACAACAGGCTTCCCAGCAGCAACAAAGTCATCCAATGATGCAACAAATGACAAATAGTCATATTGTTGACAATCAGTATGGCGCTATGAGGCATAGTGCAGGATATCTAAACCCGGTACGCAATTCAATATAATATTTATATATAAGGTCATGGAGGAAGGACAATTTATTTTATGATTATGCAGCCCACTGTCAAGTGGCACTAATAAATACAATGATTATTTATGTGTGACAATGACAATTAATCTCACATTGCATTGAATGCAATGTTTTTGCAGAATAGGTCGTCGTGTAGGTATATGGTAGAGTGATTGATTGATAATTTATTTAATGACCTAGTGAGTGTATGGTATATGTACGTAGTGGATACATGCATTGGTGAAATTGGAAGTACTTGTATTTTTTAGCCTTGGAATAGAATACAAATGACTTTGACTTTGTTTATGAATAATTAGGAAGAGGGATGAATTAGTGATTGAGCGACTGACTGAAAGAAAAACTTTTTTTTTGCGCAGATGGGGGATGGGAGTCACGGGATGGGGATGAGTGGAGGAATGCACATGGGAAGTGGAGGTCATGGACAAATGCCCGGCCCTGTCATGAGTCATATGAATGCAGACAATCACAATCATAGCCAGCGACAAATGTGTGTGCGGAACGGTTGTAACAATATTGCAATGGCGAGTCCAGAATGGGATGACGAGTATTGCTCCAGCGAATGCGTCGTAACTCACTGCAGGCAAGGCTTCGACTCCTTCAGAAGATACATTCCATCTTATGGGCAATACACTATGCCTGGATCTTGTGATTTTACATGATTCTGTTCTGTCTAATTGTATATATTTTAACTACAAAGATCACACCATAATATTCCGCTCTATATAATTACTATACTATAGGGATGTCTTTACTATCTGGGTGACAAACAATCAAGGAGGAAATACCAATTATGGAAGCAGTGTCAAGTGAGTGGCATAATACATTCTACATCTATAGGTACATACATTACATCTGTCCTGTCCTCTTCTATTGTAGTTTTCTATTTATTGTATTATTGGTTTGGTTTGACTTGGAGGCACTGAGTGAGCTCAATTCAAAGAAATCAAATCAATGATTCTCAATTTGCTCTCCTCAAGTGCTCTGCTTTGCTTATATCATCTAAGTTCAGTCTCATTCAGAATCTATGTGCAGTCAGAGTCAGAGAGAGGAGTTTGCGAAAGAAATTGAATTGACTACAGAGGAAAAGGGTTTGTTGTAATAGAGTTCCTTCTCGTAAATGCAGGTTTAATGGACCGGGTAACAGCGGAGTGGTAGGAGCTGATGGATTGTCCTACGTTACTTAAAAGGCGAAGATTGTTGTACTCGTATCGTATTATAACTGACAATGAGTTCGAGCAAGAATTCCATTGATTTCATTTTAAACCTTAAGACATCATTATCCTGTTTTAAAATATAATATATATCTACCTAATTACTATATATATACAAATAAGTATAATAATAATACATATATCGTATTATCGTAAATGTACATACACGTACCACTTAATCATTATTATGTGTATCCTAAGATTATTCTATGTACTTAGCTAAAACTGCTATTACTGTACACAGGTATAATGTGGCTAGTAATTAAATAGAATGCGTTTAGAATAAATGTTCTCATCAAAATATCCGTAGTAATGGTAGTAATGCAGGAATACAAAAAGTGTATCTCAAAAAAACTTTTAATTTGTTGTCCCTATTTAATCCCCTGGTAATTCTATTCTATGAAAATTTTAAGGCTTGTATTGCTACATACAATTGCGAAAGTTACTTTATATGGTCTAGGTACACATCCTTAGATTTCCTATTTGCTACTATTCCTTTAGGTTCAGTCAGACTTAAAACGAAGTTTTGTTCATTTGAAATCAAAATCATCATTGTAATCAGAGCATTTATTAATAACTGATATATTAATTTAATTAATAACATAGAAGATACCAAGACAAAGGTCATAATATCTGACTGTACCAGTCTGTTAAAATTGACTAAACGTAAAGCCTATTTACGTATTTACCGAAATTATTTATTGATTTATATTCTGTGGATTTTGTTTCAAATCACACAGGTTTCCAAAAAGAAGTAATTGCAAGGAAACTGTGATATATTATTGATATATTGTTTTTTATGTGCATGTTTGCTACGTAGAATAGTACTTAGATATACGATTGCAAATAGAAAAATGTTTATTTTGTTCTGTAGATTATATATAGTCTGTAGTGCTGTAAATCGTATATTTTAGGTAGGTGCATGTATAATAATAAGTTCAATGATTCATGAAGGTTTTTTGATGCATTTATTTATGACATTGAAACAATATTGCTATACGACTTAGTAAAAATATTCCTGATTAAGTTAGCGTGCCTAGGAAATTAAATCGGATCCTTTTCGAACGATTTAACGTTAGCAATGCAAAATGGTTAAAGGGGAAAGAGTATCATTTCAATACGATGTCGAAGTTCGTTTTCATTTTGTAATAAAGCTAACCAATGATACATTGGTTTTTGTAAGCTTTGGGTGTTTCGTATATAGCATTTAAATCAGGCACATGTCAAACCAAAATAATACCTTTAAAATGTGACAAAGCTTTAGAGCACATACTCACACAATCAATCAATTGATTTCAATTGCTAGTAAATTAGTAAACTATAATTCTTGTAAATTATGTTTAGGTTTGCAAATGCAATGCGATTTTCTTTGAAGTAATACAAATAATGTACGCAATTTAACATTAGTTTCTCCTCTAACTATAAATTGTACTATGGTCTGTTACCTTTGTCGTCGTATGCACATGTCGCAAATGTAAATCATAAATTAGGTTAAGTACCTATTAAAACGTCACTGTTAAAACTGAACTTTTCATTTTTGTGTGAACAACCAAAAATTCATTAATAATTTAAAATTAAACCTTCTTGCATATGTACTGGTTTTTTAATATATATTGGAGTTTCTTGTGTTATGTAATAATACATTGAGGATAAAGTCTATTGCGCGTACCTACCAAAATAATTCCTTATTATTTTAAGCATTTATTAAATTGGAACGCATTTTTATGTTATTTTTTTCCAATTATGTAATTAATGTCAGTGTATGTTAACTCAACTTTGTATGTATCTATCATTCTATCTATCTAATGATATAATAGATGTAAACCATAATTAATTGAATATGTACAAGTAGATAATGTGGTAAATGTTGTATTGTAAATGGCATTGCTGAACTAAAACAATACGACATTTCGTAATAAATGAAATGCTTCGTCGACCTAAAAATATCCAATGTGAATTATCAAAGTAAAGAAATGAATGTTCTATGTATTTGTATGAATAGAATGTGTGACTGAAATGTTGCTAAGTGCATGTACGTAATAAATGTACGTTTATGCATGATGTATTACTCTATGCATATACACGGATGGTACTATTGTATTGTAAATTGTAACTGAAAACTCCGCAGTAAAATGGCTTCGTGAATAATTATTGTCATAAAAAGAAAATAATTGTGAATAATTTAAGGCAAGAATGTATTAAGTGTTGTATGTTTTTAATTATACTACGCTAATTACAGGTGTTATAATTATATGTATGTATATAATTAATGAGAAATTTATTGCATTGTAAGTTTGTATGTACGTAGTGAGCGTAAATTACGTATAGCTTCCCTATCATTAGGTCTTGTATATATTCTAGTAATATACCCTGCCCTAATGTAAAAAGAAAGTATTAAATACATTCATTGTCTTCTAGTTGTGCATAATGGTACATTTATAATAATAATGATACAGTATATATATAAATATCGTAATGTATGTATTAATATTTTATTCCTATGCTTTATAATTGTATTTGTATTAATGTAGCTATGTGTAGACTTTACCGTAGCTATTAAAATATTTAGGCACATTGAACTATTTGAATGATATACCATTTGTGTAGCAGTTAAGTAAATGACCTAAATGACTCCCGGAGAAATGAATACTACCTATGTATTATGAATATGCTAGCCCTATTCTGTCTCCTTATCATAGATTGACTTGTGTAATAACAGTACATTACATCAAAAACATGTCATTCGTGCAGAGGGGTTATACACAATAAAATAATTGTGACGGACATTTATTATTATTATTGAAAATTGTTGGCGTTTCATCATTTGGTGATGATGTGTCCTTTTAAAGATCAATAAATATACATAAATATACTTGTACGTATGAAATCCTTTCACAGGTCGATTTGTTATTTTTTTCAGGTTTATGCATTCTACCTTTTATTTCCATTTGCATCAGCCCAGAAATAGTGGGCGTAGTTATCATTATAGGTACCTACTTTGGATTGGACACTACAAAAAGGACTCGAGCTAATACTTAAGGGGATGTTTGAATTCAATTTTTTTCAACCTTAGTGACACTTGGTTACGTACT
>JABASI010003475.1:0-16417 GCA_019776505.1 Tomocerus nigrus
CAGTACATGATTACAGTACATCTACGTATTACGTTACATATCATAATTCGCAGCCACTTTTGTGCATAAAAATTCTTGACGGTCATCAAAATCAATGCCCCGTGCATCATTTTGTACCAAGGACGTAGAGAAGGGGGTTTCGGGGATCAAGTCCCCTCGAAATGTAAGAAAATGGAGATTTTTTCTAAAAATGACAATCTTCTTCTCGGTTGGGTCAACTTTTCTGCATTTGTAGTGTATACTTCACTGATTTTCGGTCAAAAATATCATTTCGCTCTCCGTGTAAATAATATTAAGAGGCATATGAGATGGCTGATGTCGGATGGCTCCGTATTAAATCTCAGGCTTGCCCCAAACTCAGTTCTGTATACGTCTGCTGAGTCCTCTGAGCTTCAAATGTTGCAATTTAGGAAGATAAATTATTTCATTTAAAATAAGATATCAATCGACGATTGCAGAGTAGGTATACTGGTATTTACTGCGTGTCTATATATATAAAGTGGTTAGTTTCTTTACAAGAAGGCAGTCAAACAATCCTATCTTATTTTGATATCCAAGTTATACAAACGCACATAGGTAGCTTAAGAAGGTTCTAGGGCATTTGACAGAAACAGAATTTTACCATGTTAGCAGCAACACATTAAAGAACAAGGAAAATTGACAATCTATTTTCTAAAACATGCACAAAGAAATGTTTTGACGAGATGAAAATGATGCAATGGTTTAAAAACTAATTTTAAACGAAATTTGGTCAAGGTAAATGCTTGCAAACATAAACTTGGCAAAAATGAAAAACATAGAAGAAAATAGAAGACATCCTTCTGGTAGACTTGGCGTCATTTGAGATGCTATGCTGGAAATGGTTTTTAATTTTCATCAGGACAAAAAAACCTGCGAAAGACGTCCTTTGCCTTATAGTACTTCATCATCATCCGACAGGCAGTGACAGAGAGCACAATATGCAGTATTAAGACTTTAAGACTAAGACTACGTGTCTGAAGATCAAACAGATTGTGTCATGAATGGAGTACCTACATATCATGTATATGTAGAATTTTTAATGTTTGTGTAAAAATTCGAGCTAATTAACAAATGTACGCGATAATAATTTGCTTCTAGCAGGGTTCATGTACACCATTTGCTAACATTTGCAATGCAAACTTGTGATTTGCGACATACAAGAATACAGGTGTATCGATTTTTAGTGTTTTAATTTAGATGACCAAATACGAGGAATTCTCTGGTTGATGGACACTCCGTCAGAATCTTTTTGCTAATTTACACTATTTAACTGGATGGACTGATATAAGAACAAGATTGGACTTGAAAGATATTTTAACTTAAGGAGGGGTTACTTGATTTTCAAACTCAGATTCCAGGAGCATAGTACTTTATCTTACAACGAACTAATTTACATTTATGAAATCTATACAAATTTCTAGGACCCCATGGGCACAGATTTTCGATAATAAAGTTCTTAGTCCAGGATTTGAGAGTGCCTTGGAAAGGAGCTAATACATTGCATTGGAATATTCATTAACAATGTCTCATCTTTGCAGAGTCAGGTAATCGTAATACTGTCATACTCTGTTGGGCTCTGTTCCTCAGTCTACACTCCATGGTATGATGGATGGATGATTGAGATATGGAATTGAGGGAACCATGTAGTCCCTCCTTAACAATCAACAATACAACGCATGTTAGTAGCCATTGCATTGTGGGCCATAATAATACAACTTTCCATGGTGTGCTATATGCAAGCTAGGCAAGGGCGTCCTAAGCTTAAGATAAAGATTAAAAAAACAAGTAACATAATGCAATAAGATACGTTTGCTATACAGACAGATGCATATAATGTACCTATTCTGTATCGCATCTCTTTTTTAATTTTTATGTAGCACTGGCACTGGCTGAGAATCATCCTGTGCTTAAAATGCAGAGTGCAATTGATAGAATGTGTGTATAATACTTACCTGCTCTACCATAATATACCATGCAGTATGAACCATTATTTAGTGGTTGTGCCTTGAAGTTGATCATTATGTTAGGCATGTGGAGTAAAAATGGTCCATGCCCTGAACGCTTCTCGTTTCGATCATTATTTATTAGGCGATGATGGTCAAAATGTTTTAAAAGTTACATAGTGGTCTGTAACGGAACCATGCCAGTTTGCAAATACAAAAAGGGAATTAAAATCCTTTAAAATCGGCTCTATGGATTTCTATATTCATCAACGTAGAAAATGATGGAGTTACAAAGTTGGCCTTCATCTGCCCCTCCTCATTCGTTAATAATTCAATACTACTTATAATACCTACTAATAATCATCTTACTAAAGGATCCTAAGTGCCTTATTTCTGCAAAAACCATTATGTTTGCCAAAATTAAAAAATGTGGACTAGATACTGGCTTAGCATGTTGCAATACTATTTTATTGAGTTACTGATGCTTTCTAAGGCTATAATTGTATAAAATATTTCAGAGATGAGGGACAACGTTTGATCAAGGGCTGGTAGTGATGACGGAGGATGTGATAGGGATTTGTTGGTGTAATTACAAGGGAAGTGACTGCTGTGAAGGTGCATTCTCTGTAGACAACAACAAAATGAAGAACTGGATTCTTTGGCCGAGCATCTTTGCTCGAACTAATATTCATTAGCCTAGAAAGGAAAGAAGATTATGAGTGAGTGATGGAGGATGGTTGGTATTAGATAGTAAAATCGCTTTCTCGCAAATTAGTTTCTGCTGAAAAGCGAATATTCTACAAGAAGGGGACAGTGGAATGGGAATCTCTGATCATCCTTAGAGGCGTCAGTGACACGAAAGTAAGGTGATGGAGGAACTGACATTGAAGTTGATATTTTAGTAAAAATAAATAGTTTATATAATTGGTAATGGCAGTGATAGGGAGGCAGAGGCAGGCAGGCAGAGTCTACTAGCTAGGTGTAGTGTAAATTGCATTCGTTGTTGTGTACTTGTTTTGTTAGCATATTTATTTAGTTGGCCGTGTGTAAGTAGTACGTAGTCATCTAGATAGATGAGGATGAGATAGATAGAAGAATGTAAGTTTCTAAGCCGTTCTTTCCTTCTTGTAAATGCAATAAAATGCAATAATTCATATAATAGAGTAATATTGAATAGGTAGATGTATGTATGTAGTAGTATTTAGTGTCGACGAAGAGAACTAACATACATAACATAACATAACACAACATAGTAGTGCATAGTGTAGTGTGATTGAGGAGATGGATAGATAGATAGATAGAGGAGTATAAAGATGAAGGAGTAGCTAGAAACACGAATGAGCCAGCGCGCAGCCATCCACTACAGCAAAATAAAGCTAGCGTTAGATAGAAATAGAACCCAGCCAAGACTGAAGACCTAGCCAGCTCGCTTGCTTGCTTGCAGCATAGCATTATGATGACATATTATTATTATAGCTGGTTAGCTAAAGGTTATATGTTTCATTCTTTTCTATAGCCATTGTACATACCTTCGCCTTCAACTCTACCACTCGGCAACATACATACATACATAGGTAGATACACACAGTTGAATTCTATGACTATATATAGTTCAATGTTCATAACATTATCTCGTATCGAGTATCGAGTACCTCTGGCTCTTCATCCTCTCTCTCTCTCTCTCCCATATAATCATATCATCATATAAGAGACAGACATCACATAACATACACGGCTCAGTCAGTCAGCAATAGCAGATGCACTATTTAAACCAAGTAAACTTGGTTAGTTAGCGAGAATTTTATGTACATAATATGTGATATAAAGTGATATAATATAAGAGTGGGATTTTGTTTGGAAGTCAGAAGTGGAGAACACACGGCCGGAGTTATATCGGGACGAGCGAGAGGCGAAGACTAGTGAAGAGCAGCGACTAGTAGAGGAGTCTCTGCTCTGTTCTGTTCTGCTGTTGTATGGAGCGAGAGAGGGCCATGTAACGCTGATCCTCTCTTCTCTCTCGCCTCCTAGCTCCTACTCCTGCCTATAAGTAATGTTATCTTATATAAAGTAAAGTATGTAATATGTAATGTCTTGGGTCCGTAATAAAGCGGATAATAATATGAGATGATAGTAGCAGGCTAGCAGGCACTGGCACTAGGCACACTAGGCAGGCACTGTCGACTCGACTAGTAACTAGTAAGTAAGTAGTAGTCAGTAGTAGAAGCAGAAGAGTCGATCGAGTTTTGGTGGTGGTGTTGGTAGTTGCTTGGTGTGGTGGTGGAGAGAAGTATGTTGTATGTATGTCTCTATGAGTATACGTCCATTTGTGTATATAACATAACATGTATTTATGTATTATAAAAGCAGAGGTTTGGGATGCCAACCTCCCTCCCCCGGATGGTAGACGAGTCGATGGATGATGCGGGAGTCCCTTTCAGAACAACATTACCTTGTCCATTGCTCCCCGCAGCAGAGTCGCCTATAGGAGAGCTTCGGACGAGTCCATTACGCAAACCGGGATATTGTCTGCTGAAAAAACCTTTTTCTCTCAGTCAGTATCACACTTGGCTTGAATTGTGTAACGTGGCAGTACTTCTTGTTCTTTAGTCGTCCAGTCCACCACACCACACCGACCGTAGTTCGTTCCTTCGTTCGTTCGTTCTTCTTGCTCGCTGTGGCCCAGCTCAATCCACTGTACTTGTACCTTGTACTTGTACTCTACTGGCACTAGTGCTGTTTGTTCCCAACTTCGTCGGACTACCCTTCCTTAAATATGACAGTTTTTACCACTAACCATCTTTAGACTCTTGGATCCTTTGTACATTTTCTGGCCACTCTAGCCTACCAGTACCTCTGGCTACAGGTACGTAGGCTCCACACAGACCCTAGAAGAGGCCTCCACACACGGGCCCTTACAACAACTACACCTACTTCTCGTCATTCTTTCAACCTCAACGCTAGTGTCGGTAGTGCTTCCACTTTGTACAGGGTCATCGTTTATGCAAGCCCCAACTACGCCCCCATCCCCCCAACCGACTAGGTACCAGTTAGGCCTATTACGTATTGGCAAAGAATTCTAATTATAAAGTTCATCCCACTGCTCATCAGTTCACTTGCTGCCATTATATGGAGCCTGAAATTTTCTGCTCATTTTAAGTGGAGGAGTTTGGAAAACACGTCCCCAGATTTTTAACTGCCTGCTCTATACACGGATGTTATTTTCAAGCAATATTTTGCCCCATCTAATTGACATTATGGAGTGATATATTTCCCAAAATTTCCAAAACGTTTAAAATTTAACCCTTTTTAATTAAACTGAAATTTTGTTTGTGAGAAATTGCCTTTGTTATAGTTGACGGTCAGAGTGCATAGAATTTTCTTTATAAATGACAATCTTTTGTGAAAAGGAAGAATTCGTAACGGAGAGAAGCCAGGAAGTCCATTGAAATTTTTGGACTTTTTACAATGAAATTCAACTCAACCATTCGTGAACGATTCTTCACATATGTATGGGAAGTTGTAGACTGTAGGTTGTAGGTAGGTAGTCAGAGAGAAGCTGTGGTGAGGTGATGGAGCATTAGTCACTGCTCGCGTATAAATGATGACCCTGTACGACAAACTGTGATTAACGATTAAAATCTTATCGACAATTAGTGCCATTGCAGTGAATAAGTTTCGTATCAATGGTGGTGAAGCATAGCCCAAAAACTTCACTGTGTACCCTGAATTGGGAGTGTGGGACTAAGCCAATCTGTGGGGGACTTAATTAAATAGGAAATGTTTAAGGCAAGTACCTTTTTTATGCTATAATATAATCTATTCTATCTATTCTATAATTATTTATTTATTAATAATATTAGGGCGGATGTTAGCAGTCATTGTAGCCTTAAAAATAGCTTTTTATTATTTCCAACATCAAAGTTTAAGATTTAGGTCCAGATTGGAAGCAATATCAAATATTTGCTTCTATTCTTGCATAGCTTAGCTACATTCAACATTACCTTACCTTGGGTTGTGTCTTATGTCACTGCTCTAAAGTTAAACTTAAATCCTAGACTTACAGACTTATTGTCTAAAACGGAAGAAGATAGTTCATTAGCTCGTTTTGTAATTTTGTTCAATTTTTTGTAATAATTTTTATCCAATTATAAGTATAATTATTAATTCACAAAGATCACATACTTTAGATGAGTCAGGGCTAAAATAGCATCGCTCAATATTTATGTTGGTGTGTGCGTGACTGAAAATGGCTCAGAGCAACTTATGAGTTATAGATTGAAACGTATCTCTAGAGTTTCTGCAGTGAGTGCCGTGAAAAGCTGCTGTTACAAATTCCTTTTGTTTCATCTGCCACGGTCGACTTGACTTTAGGATTTTGATTGTTGATTTTTTCGGATTTTAGGTTGGAAGGAAGATCGTATAAAGGACAAACCTCCGTCACGGTCGACACCACCAAGCGTAGTGGGACCACCAACCATGTACTCACGAGGGGACCACGGTCGTTATGTGACGTACCAGACTTCTCCTTCGTTAGTGTCAACTCCTGCGTCAACATTTCGCAGCGCCGAAGAAAGAGGAGCAGGGCCCAGTCGGCCCCGAATGTCACTGTTACATCCAGTGCAACCACCTGCAGATTATCAGATTCCGCACGCTAATGCCCCTTTAACTCCTCGACCCGACCGTCCATCCCAACAGCCCGGGCCGTCTTACGGGTGAGATGACACGCACATTTTTGACATGGACTAATTGAAGGCATATGAAAAGTTATAAATGTTCAAGGGGCTACTACAATTTTTGCTTTGATTTCAGTGGGGATAGCGGAATGGTTAAAATGGTTCCACCACTCAGCGAAAGTCCGCCTTGCAAAAGGCTAAAACTGGGAGATGCTAAACCTGATATTCATACTCCTCTACGCGTTGACACGGATAGAGCTCGAAGTGTTAGTTTTGCACATTAAATCTTGGCCAGTCTCGTGATAAATAGATAAAATGCTAACAATTGATTTGTTGATTGATTGTGCACAGGGTCCGGCATATAACCCTCAAGTTGAAGCTATTAGTCCTACATTGCCGTCCGAGAATCTGAGAGATGAATCACCGCTAAGGTCAACTAAGGAAGAACTGCTGCAGCAGATTGCTAGAGTAGATAGAGAAATCGCTAAAACGGAGAGCCAAATAGCAAAATTAAAAAAGAAAAAAATAGAATTAGAACAAGCAGCTACTCAACCCCAGCGTGACCCCGAAGAAAATAGTAATGCTTCTGACTCGGTTATTCGTTCACTACCCCAGAGCATATATGCTGAAAATAGGGTATGTGTATCTCTGCAGATATTACAGCATAATCCCCTTAATGATTACATTCCTGTGATTCCAGTTTTATTCTTTTGAAATATTAGACGCTTATATAATTTATGTAATTGTTGTATTGCAGAAAAAGGCTTTAGAAGCTCATCATATCCTTCAAAAGTTAGGTCCTCCTGTTGATCTCGTAAGTTTAAATTATACAATATAGTTTTTCTCATAACCTATTTTCCGATTTTTTGACTGAGTGTATCTATCGACTTTGTTGTCATTGTCAATAAGCCTTTCCTTGGAACGTGCCTTCTTATTAGTCCTAATTTGTTGTTTTCAGCCGTTGTATAACCAACCTTCCGATGCGGCATCCTATCATGAGAATAAATTGTCATTTTCAAGCTTCAAAGTTAATTTGCTAGAATATTTCAAAGATCGTCTGAGAGATAAAGAAAAAAGAGAAGCTTACCTAACGACTACTTATGCAAAGCTTTCCACTGAATGGGCCAAACGCTTAGAGAAAATGGAAAATAATTCCAAGAAACGAGCAAAAGAAGCCAAAAATAGGGAAATTTTTGAGAAAGTATTTCCAGAACTTCGTAAGCAAAGAGAGGATAAAGAAAGGTTTTCCAGGGTGGGGTCGCGTATCAAGTCAGATGCTGATTTGGAAGAAATTATGGATGGACTGCATGAGCAGGTTGTAAGAAAGGCAAAACATTCTATAATAGTATTATTATTTATTTTGTAATGGATTCTAATTCTAACCGTATAATTTGGTAGGAATTGGAGGATAAAAAGATGAGAAGCTATGCTGTTATACCTCCAATTCTCTTGGACGAAAGGAGCAGAAAGGCGAGATTCACCAACCGTAATGGACTCATTGAGGATCCCATGCAAGAATATAAGGACAAGCAGCTATTAAATCTGTGGTCGGATCAAGAGAAAGAGATATTCAAGGTACTTAATGAGTTATTGTTGGAAATATTCATCTGTCTATCAAATGCGAACGGCTAATATGGAGTTACGAAATCGAACACAATATTTTACATAACATGAACAAATAATTCAACCATCTAATCAAATGTTACACAAGGGAAAAAAAGGGCAAATTATTTCATTTGATTTCAAAGTTCCTAGTGACGAATGGCTTATGCATAAAGAAAAATATTACCTATGTACATAGATTTATTGCAAAAAGTTGGTTCGCAGAAAAAGACATCATTACAGAAAATCATGGTTTGTACAGAATGCCATAATTTCATTTGACGAAATTACTGTCGTTGAAAATCAAAGTTTATTTGTTCAAGAATTGTTAAATATAGAAGCTATTCTCCGGTAGTTATTTCTGTGATTGGACGGTTGGTAATTAGCCTCACATCGAGGACAGTTAAAGAGTTATTGACTCATAAGTTTTGATTTTCGCTAGAAAAGATATTAAATTACAATAATGAATTTATGATGCATAAGTAATATCTGTTTCCTATTAATGACTTCCGTGCAGTTGTAACATTTTATTACTAGAAACTGAAATACAAAATCATGCGCAGCTACTTTAAGTGTTTTAAATGAAATTTTAGTAATTAGCCCTTTATTAACCTTATTTTCAATATTAATAAATTATTTATAATCCACAGGAAAAATATTTACAACATCCAAAGAATTTTGGGATCATCAAGTCGTATCTGGAAAGAAAAAGTGTGGCCGATTGTGTCCAGTATTACTATCTGAGCAAGAAAACTCAAAATTATCGACAACTCTTGCGAAAAAATCGTGCACGTACAAGGTCAACACGAAACCAACAACAAAATAATTCATCCGGGAACAATAGCTCCGTTGGAGGAAGTCACGCTTTGGGTTCTGGACTTGGTGTCAAGAACGAAACCAACGGTGTCACCACTAGACAACAGAAAGAACAGAAGAATGACCAGACACCAACAATTGAGTCCAACTCAAATTTAAATCCTCATAACCCTAATGCACCCGATAATGGACAAGCTGGGAATGCAGAAGAGAATAGTTTTAATAGTGGAAGAGCAGCTACGCCGCTCAATAATGAACAAACCACGCCTGTCCAGTCCCAAGTTGAAAATTCTAGGTAAGCATTGTCGACTCATAACAGCGGATAGAAGCAATGAACATTGAGAATGCACATGCTTAATTAGCACATTTAAAAAAATTGGAGTTAATTCAAAAGCTAAATGTATTGCTGTTAGCATGGTGTACCTTTACGCAAGTTTCGTGTGTTCTGCCTTTCTTAAAATATTTATGATTTAATTGCCTATTTCTAGTGACTTTCCTGGTCAACCATCCAAAAAGAGACGAAAAGAGGACCAAAAAGAAATTTTGGAGGATACGTCAGATGAAGAAACACAGGAACTAAACGGCAAGTTTCAATATTATATAATACCTATACTCTCTTATGCCAATTTTTGGCATGCTTTCCTTACTGCGACTTTAAATATGGCAGCGCTTTCTTCAATCGTTGGTGTACTACGTATTTCAATTGCGTCTTTACTGTTATAAAACCTATCCTTTTCAAGATGAATTCTTTTGTAAAGATCACCAGAGACTTCCTGTAAATCCTATTATAATATTTACAATTCCATTTCGCATGGTTATTTATGGAAATAATAAAAGAGTAACAGCTTTTCCTGCAATAATAAATAAACATGTTAGGGCTTTAGACCTAATAAGATCACCAAAGGTCAACAATTTGCTCAGGCTCACTTCCACTTCAACTTTCGCAAACAGTCATTTATGTAAATGATTTCAAATTAGTAAAAGAAAAATTAAAGCTCGGTTATTTATATCTATAAATCAATGAATAACTCTTTGGTGTTACAAAATATTTCCCAATTTTTATCATTTCTGTGATTTACAAAAATCAAACGTTTATTTTAAACTTTTGTATACAATTTCGTCCTTTTTAGCCTCTACTCTATAATATGAGGTTGATGTCCTACGGTTTTTATCATCAGGTCAACGACTTTCTTAAAATTAATACCTATTTAACTTGCATATTTGTAATACAGCTTTGATAATTCTGCATTAATTACAAGTTGAATTTATGTCTATATACAAAGGGACACAAAAGGAGATGTTTTTGATCCCTATATTATTTGTAGTTCCGTGTACTTCTAACTTTTATCGGCTAATGATAGTACTCGGTTTAGAGGTTGAGTTGTGTTTCACTTTAGCCTAGCAGCTCAACTCGAATATTTTCATAAATTATGAAACACTCTAGACTCTCTCAACTTTCCTTGTATAAATATTCACCTGCTTAATTAAACGAATCAATAATTGTGACAAAAAATTGTTCTTTTGCTTTTTTTATTTTCTTGCCTTGACATTTCCCTTTAATATTTACAAAATTAACCAATTTCGTGATTTTGCTTGAAAAATTTTCTTTTGTAACTTTATAGTTGACTTGATTACCAAAAAGTGTCCCTAAAATCATCGCAAGAATTGAAAATTATGAGGCATATAAGATATTCAATCTGACCCATATTCCTTATTTCCCTTTTACATTTAGATTTCCTAATTTCAGATTTTCAAATTATGAATTTGATGTTCATCAAAAAATGCAATATTCTTTTTAAAATGGATTTTGTCGCTGCTGTTTTTCAAGCAGATTTTTTTTTAAATATGGAGATGTAAATTACTAATAAATGGTAAGAGTTATCTGGGAAAAGAGACAGGAGGAGTGGCATTGTTTAGATAGTTAGATGGCTTGAAAAATATTTGCAGAACAAAACTGTCATTCCCACTGAGAAATTGTAACTATCGGGAGTTGAAATTGCATTTCAATGTGCAATCTAAACAAAGGGATTATTTCAATGACATGCAATCATGCTAATTATATCTACGTGAGTCAAGAAAGTTATTTTTTTCAATATGCGTTCTGCAAACATTGAATATCTGTAGGTAGTTCGGCTTTGAAAATACCAGTCAGACTTAAATACTTGTAGTTATAGAATATTTCGTACAGTAGTCTATTATTTCATGTTCATAAAAGTTTGATGTCCATCGATAATTTTTCAATTGCAGTTTAATATGAGCAGCTATAAGTTAGATACATTAAGGTATAATAATTTTTTACAGTTTAACAAAAGAATATTCCTGGCTGAATGTTCTGTGATAGGAAATCATCATTTGCTAATAACATACATTTATTTAACAATTGCAATAGGACCTTCAATTTTAGGTCAAACATAAATACTATTGCTTTGTTCAATACAATTTCTATTGACTCATAGTAGGACTAGTTGAATTTAGACACCTGAACTTAACTTTTTATTTATATTGTGAGTGTTACATTTATCTTTAACTGCGCATACTATTTATTTAAACATGTCATTCATAGGTATTTAAAATCGATTAATGAGCTATGGCTATAATGGCTGTTAATGTTGAGAAGTGACTAGATTAAAATTAATATGTACGTACATACGTATTCTACATGCTAGCAAGAAAATGTTCAGTCCATACAGCCATAATATATTTTATCAGTATATATTGATAGATAGCAAGGTAATAATTTTAGTCTAGTCTAGTCTTTTAGTCTAACGCCATATTATTATGCTAAATAATTAAAAATTGGGTTAATGAAAGCGACTTAATTACATTTTTTAGTGCATTTATGCTTTTGAATTGTGTGTGTATAGTAATTTCTAAGCAGAATTGACATTCTGCACACAGAATGCATTAATTATTAATGTAATAGCTGAGGAATGATTCCAGGTAGTGTGAGTGAAGTTGATTTAATGACATATTTTCTTATGTTTATGAACAAAGTAGTAACTTGGAAATTTACAGCCACATTTTTTGCAAGGAAAGAATTGAACATTTAAGTCTTTAGTCTTAGATCTATTTTCAAAATTTGATACTCTTGGGGTTGACAAGTGAGTAGCTGTGATGTCCACAGAGACTGGATTCAAATGACGCTTCTTATGTTTTTGGTAGCAAAATAAGCTTTTAAAGCTCTGATTGCAATAAATGCATAAGTAGGTTTTGGTAGAGAGATTCCGACTGGCCTCCACACTGCTATTTGCTATTGGTGCACTTGAGGGACCGCTATTATGCTCCACTGTTAGGGCGAAGTTAGGATTTGATATGCGTTCAAATTTTACTGGCCCATCACAACAAGCTATGTCCAAGACTGAAGTCGAGTCTCTTGAACCAATTATAGAGGAATCGTTGTCCTTTGTCGAGTTCTCTTCACTACATCCATTTAAGCTTTCTTGGGGCAATTCCCTACAAATGACATCCATTTATGTAGTTATCATAATACTGATGATAGATAAGTATAACTCATGACTACAAGCAACTGATATCTATTGACAGGTCATTAGTCATTATATACCAAACAAGCACGCCAAGTATTACTACTACACGTAATTTATCTCTTTGACTAATTTAACGGTTTCGCTTTATTCGACCCGTATTAATTTGTATTAATATATCCCATCCCTGTCCTTCTGAGTTAGTATAATTACTAAAAAGTTCAACTGCAAGTTTTTACTAGTGTAAGTTCTAGTCTGGGAAAAATTATTACATCTCCAACTTCTCTATATATGCATGCTTTGTTTTGTAGGATGAGAAAATTAAGACCTGGCATTTAGAGGCATAGCCTATAGGGGCCTAACTATTCTGACTGTAAACTTTTTGTAACGAACTTAGTGGGACTTGAGTAATGAATGTGATGGGAATGATGGGGAATGATAAACAGGATTAGAAATAATTACTAGTATAATCCTGTTAAAAAGTGAAAAATCACTTTGACTAGTGGGCCGCTATGGTATTTTTAAAATAATGAAAGAGATGACTTACAATTGAGGAAATGAAGAGGCTGAGGTCCATCCACTAATTTTGTCTTGTCCATTTTCCGCATTGGTTGCACTAATTTGAGAATCAGAAGGATAATTCGGAGTAGCTGAGTCGTGTTTATTCTTGTCGTTTGAATAGCCACTAAGTGAATTGGGAGTGAAGCGTTGTTGATGGGTGGAAGAGTTAATGGCTGTTTGCGTATAGTGAGACCATAATTTCTGGTACCATATAATGGACCAGGCAGGTCTGGGGATTGGCCTCAAAATCCTTGTCGCTTCATTTTTGTCATCGTCACCCCGTTCCTCGGTTGATGGGGAACGATTACGAGTTGACAAATCTATTGCAGATTCTGTGTTCATATTAAGCAGATGTTGGCATTTCTCTACCTCAACGACACTGTATTTTTTATTCAAATTGTTGTGCAAAGGAATTTATCGTAGACTAAGAGAGAAGATGGGAATGGGTTGGGAGAGGGTGAAAGTTATTTATTAGGAGCAAGTGGATAATTGCTTGTTCTCGTGTTGCAGTTCCGTTTGTGTCTGAGACTAAATCTGCGACTAGTGAAATAGTTTGTTGAGGTTAACTGACTTGAGTTAGTGCTGGATGTGGTTAGGTATTTCTGTATGGTGTGCCTTGGGTGTCCGGTATGAATGTGAACTGGAATTAGTGAGTGATGAGCACTGGTTTGTGTCCTTGTCTCCAGCCACTGTTTAGTAAGTAGTTACTGGAACGTTTGATTGGAGTGGACTGAATCAGGTATGAAGCCCGGTGGAAGAGTTTTATGTGCAGAGAGGATAGTAGCAGAGAGAGAGAGAGAGAGGAGTGGGTTTGTGTACATTTATAAGTCATGTCCGTAGTAAGGAGCCGTGTAGCGTATGCTGCTGAAGCGTAGACAGGACAGGATGGAATTGACGGAGCCCCTCTTTAGAAATTATGGTATGGCTTTTAATAAGTGAGACATACACACAACTTTTCATATCAGATTGATAGCATTCCTTTGGGAATTGTAGCGAGCGACTGGCTTTGTTGACTCTGCTCGATTCTTTACCCTGTCTGTCTTTCGGTTTCATTATTTCTCTCCACTCTTGTCTATCATCTCTCTACTTCTCCGCTTTTTATCTTCTCGACTTAAATCCTCATGTTTCATTCAAACTTGTTCGCAAAATGAAATTACCTACTCCTTCTCTCTATAATATTATCATGTACTAGTACTCCACTCTACCTCCCTCCCTCTCTCTCTCTCTCTCTCTTTGGCACAGTATGCGACTCTAAATGCATAATACTTGTGCAAATAATATAGGATTTGACTACGCATTGCTTGCATATTATTATTCGGCAGTGATCTCTCTTCTCAAGTGCGTATAATATTATAGTGCATTCATCTTATTATTTCTTAGCTTGAAATTCTTTGATATAGCTCTATCGTCTTAGAAGCTATGCATCCGCCCGGGCTAATTTAATGAAAAGAGCGCATTATAGATTTATGGAGGAGTAGACTTGGACTGGGCTTGTGTCTAAATGAGATTAAATTAACCACTGCATTTGACTTCACTTACTTAGCTCCGATGAATCCAGTTCCAATGAAAATACCCACTTTGATTGTTTCCTCAAGCAGAATAGACTCAATTATGATCAATTTAATGAAAGGACATGTCAGTGGCTAACGATTTGCTTAGCCATTAAAACCTCCTTCAGAATTGGTTTATTAATCTTGAGATTTTTACGCTAATTAAAAGTAAATCCTTTGATGAACTGTTTCATTTCATTGGCTAAGTATGGAGCTATGACACTTGTTACAAAAGGGCTTTCAATTGGATTGACCGTCTTCTGTCATTGCTCATCTCATATGCATCGGACTCCTCTCTGCGTCTAAATAATATAAACCTTGTCCGTTGCCACTTACCCAAAGTAGCATATTACGTTTTCCCTTCTGCAGCCTCAACTATACATGAGCTTAGGTCATTCCCTGTCAACATTTATTACAAATCTCTGAATGGATTCAAATGATTTATTTATGTGTTGACTATTCTAAGGTTAGCTAGCTGGCTGGCTTTATTAAATCCTTCTTTTCCTCTTTCCCATGTAAATAAATACTGCTGGTCCATATATTATAATAATATATGCTTATATAACTAAAAACAATATGTGTGTGTGTGTTTACCTGTTAATTAAATAATAGAATTACATAGCTGGAGACACTTTAAGCCCCTTGAGGTAATTGACACAGGTTTTTTGCATTTTACACAACCCGTGCAGTGCAGGTAGGTTATGATTTAAAATTATTATAATTATAATAAAGTAGTTAGGTCGTTAGTAGGTGGATTTAAGTATATTTTTGTAGTTTTCTATAGAAGGGCAGACAAAGAGAGGTAGACGTAGAGTAGACTGCTGGTGGCTGAAAACCCAAGCGAAGCGTATCATAGAATGAGCAGAGAGTTTAAAGTACAGTTACCTAGATAGGTTTAGGTTTCCGACAGTATAACATGTCCTGTAGTTAGGGAAGCTGTTTGTTATGTATAGTAGTGGCTTCTTTTATTATTCCACCTACCTACTGGCATGGTGGAGTTTGATGAGCTAGCAAGTAGTTGAGTATACCGTCGGTGCAGTGCAATATAGTGGGTAGCATTATGTATAGCTATGTTATGTATGTCTGTCTGGTGGAAATAGGAGTAGGATGTGTGCCTGCAGGGAATTACATCATCATATTTACATCATATCCTAATAACTCAGGTCTATTTAGCGGACTGCTCCGGCAGAGAAGTTACGTTGCAGTAGTATAGGGACTCATGTTGAATTAGAGGCAGTTGCTCCAAAGTTAATTAGAACTGCAAGTAAATATTAATTGAAATGATGAGCTATTACATTGATTATATTTACTGTTGGGGAAAAGCAGGGATTATAGCAATTACACTTTTAGACAAGTGTGTGTTGGATTGCAATTAGACTAAGAGTCTTTCTTTGATATGTTGAGGATGTTGCAATGGGGAGGAGAAAGTTTGTCAATATTTACGGAATACATCATCATCTCTATAATATTATGTGAAGCTTACAATTCTGCGTCTCTATCATTTCTGCTGCCTGCCCTATTTCTATCCATGTACTTGGCATGTAACTCTTGGGAACGCGAGAGAACTACGGAAAATTGAACTTGAGATAATGGGAAAGCATGCTCGTTCCGAGAATTAACTTTTGCCTTTGTAGTCCTCCTATTTGCACATTTGATTGGAACAGTTATTCCAAACGAATGGACTCAAAATCAGAAAGCAAAGTAAGCACAATATCCATTTCAAGTAGCCGTGTTAGTACGCTCGTCGATCCCAAACTAGCCTACTAGTA
>JABASI010003476.1:0-16415 GCA_019776505.1 Tomocerus nigrus
GCAGTATTGTGTGAATGTCCTGTCGCTGGTTGTGCGTTTTGTCATCGAGCGCTGATGCACAGAAACGACACTAGCTCTTGGGCTCCCTATACATACATCAAATAATATTAAAGAGAGGATGGATCGTAAACACACAGGTTATCACTAGTCATTACTCAAATACTAATTTATTTATCTAAATGACATCATGCTAGGCTACCAAAATGTAAATTATGTGATGTTACACACAAAACAATGTTGCATGGTGACATGTGTAAAAATCTGAAAACCACAATATAATTTGGAACTCGTCTGTGGAAAAGCATAAGATTATCTACCGATTCTCCAAGACAGAAATTTTAATGGTCTTTACATTTAGTAAAAATTCAGATAGCTAAAACCGCTGAATTTAGAACGGTAAATTCGAAAACGACACCCAAAGCGCTCTAAGACATGAAATATTCCAGTAGAACAGGAATTTTTTTGGACAAATTCAACGTGTTAGTTGTGCGTGCATCATGTATCGCCATGAGGCTTTGGATAACAATTGCTAATTATATCCAGGGATAGAGAATGAGTGCACATGTACTCAGCAAGTTTATCTATGACTTTACTACCTAACATTGAAAATGGGTTCATAATGCTGGAACTATTGTTAAACTGGTGCATTGCCACTGCCCGAATCTCCCCTCTAAGCCAATTTCAACGTTTCCTTAATGGGCATACATATTTAGTAGAGTCATTATATACTGCTCTTATTTTCTCACTGTAAAATTAAGTACATGTTATGTCTAGCCATGTCGGCATCGCTAATAAGTGTAACCCTTTATAAATTAAATGCTTCTAAATCTACGTCGCATGTTAAAGTGCTCGTAAATTTATAAACGACCGCAAAAATTGCACTGAGAGGAATCTTATAGGGATGATCTTACCATTTTCAGTTACAATTGTGTCAGTGTGAGAAGAACCATATGTGTTTATATGCTCGATGGCGCCCAAAACATCAGACACAGTCTCTATTGTCACAGCCAAATTTCCATATTCTGTCTTCAACGATTTAGCAGCCGGAGGGCCAAAGGTCAATTCCTTAGACAAAGTTGGTCCAGCAAAAATCTCAACCTATTAAAATGCATACAAATTATAGTTACAATCTTACCGTAGATTATCTTAAAAGTTAGTTACGTTAGTAAACGTTAGTAAAACTAAGTTCTTACACATTGCACTTATTTTCCGAAATTATTTTACAGCAAAAAGTTAGGTGTGTAAAGAAATTTCTGGAAATTGGAAGCAGTGAATCAAATACTATAAAATTGCATCAAAAGACCATTCACATTTATTTCTTAACATTTATGTCTGTTGTTTTTCTGGGAAATGTCTGTGCATGCTAATGCCTTCTACGACGACACAAAACCTTTTCTGCTTTAAAAGTATTTAGATTGCCATCATTACAACGTTTGCTCTTTTTGCTACGCTAGAGATTATTATGGCTATAGATGCATCAAAGATCTACAAAAACTGTTCACTATATCATTTGTCTATTGTCAGCGGATGAAATGGAAAAGACCAAGCATAATCTTTACTTAAGCAGAAGTAACGATAGTTGTCAGAAATGCACAAGAACATCCTGGCGTGACATTTGGCTTCGTCATTATTTGCACTTACATTGTTAGTTTATCGTTCACCTTTATGTATACAACGCCAATTACATCTAAAAATTAATGTGCTCTCTTATGCAGCTCTAAAAGGGTGGATAGGAATGGCAGTTGAATCAACAACATACATGCACCCAGTAGACTACTGTTAAGTATATCAATGTTCAATTAAAACTTATTTAAGAAGCGATTTAGTAAATAAGCAATTTTAAGCTTTTTGTTTTACAAAAACGTAAATATATTTGTAATACCTACTTATAATATACCAATGTGCAAATCAGGCAGAGCCTGAAACCAATTTAAGGAGATGAGTACCTAGTGTAAATTTTAAACTTCCAAGTTCCAACTATTTTCCAAAAAAATTTCATTTGCCTTAAAATAAGTTTTTTAATATTTATCTCGAGGAGGGATATATTAAATGATACAATGACAAAAGGGACAGTGTCAGATATTGCTATTTCCCATTTAGAAAATTGATTATATAACGAATATTGACTACTGATAGCAGCAATATGATCTTCAGGAACAGAAAAAATAAGCGATTTCCACTTTTTAAATTGATATACACTCGCAGTTGGAAGAAAATGACAATCGTAATGTACACCGTTTATCTAATTTAATGCCATCCTATCTTTGGTTGTCCTCCAAAAATATTCTAATGCCTAAATAAGCAATGGAATTGTTGGCAATAGGAGCAAAAAGTTTAATTAACGATACACGGTGAGCTCTTATTAGTATTAGTAGACTTCTGTCATCAACTACATGTACGCATGCATCAAATCATGGAAAGGCACTTACATTATGGGATTTCAGCATATCACACAGTTTCGGGAAGAAATTCTTTTTGTTCAGGATCTGACGGTGAAGCAAAATTGTTTCAGTTGCGTTGCACGCGGCGGGGTAGCTGCATTTCGCATCTTTTACTAAGCGACAAAGAAAATTCATTATTTTTTTTTCAATACATACATTAAATGTAACTTGCGCTAGGGGAATAATAATTCATAACTTCACAGATTCAATTATAGTATGTAGGTACACTCATCGCTATGGAATACCATAATAACACATTTTTTAAGGTGATGGATACTGGCCCAACTTTACCCGTGTTAATGCATTCATACGTAGAGTAACTTTAGAGCTATTAGTGGATTCTAATCAACTTGATATTGTTGCTGTAAATCATATTCCATAGTTACTATATCTAATGGGCAGTTAGTTTAATTTATTTTCTTGTCTGTCATTTCATGGTCAGAAGAGCCATAAGCATATTAAACTACTTCATGAAGCATCCTCATCAACATGCTATGGAGCAGATCAGAACAGACAATTTTGCAATTGGCTACATCAGTTGACTTCTACTTTCCTATTAGCTGGTTATTACTCGTACTTCTAGTAAACTACCGCAACGCTACCAAATTTAGTTGACTATCTGACATTTGAAATTCTGAATCCCCTACCAAATAAACCACATACTATTTACTTTCCATACTTACTATGTTCAAAATCCGATCAATTTTTCCAATATATTTTTTTTGTAAATCAAAAGAATGCGATTGCTTCAAAATTTCCTGACTTTTGGTTTCAAGGAAAAGAATATAATTTTTAAAACAAATGAAATGTCAATTGATTTCTGTTACATCGCTGCATAGACCTACATAAATACTAATTATATGTTAGAGTTATATATTTAACTTAGTAACCATTTGGCAAATCTCCATAATATTATTAAGGTATGGAATAGTAAATCTCCATTTTTTGCATATTGATGAAATAGGAAAATTATTCAAAGAATGCAACCTTGGTTAACCACTTTCCTTTAATAGACACATGCAACAATTAACAAATGCCACATAAAATGTCAAATTACTTTGTCTACACTCTGTTTTTAGACTTATAAAAGGAATGTGGGTATCAGTGGCGAGAAGTTATTGTTGTTGCTAATAATAATAATATTATGTGAACTTTAAATCATTAGGTCTGCACCTTATTATGGACAACTGTAGGAAATGAATCAGAAAATATTGAAAGGACATTACATCAGCATAACATGTTATGAGTTTATCACCGGATTTTGTGATTGAACTAGGTATGTGATTTTGGGCTATGTGATTTTGCTTATGTTACATAAACTAGCCATCGACGCATTTGACCAGTTGAAACAGCCTTTTTTGTCCGCCGAAATCTCTCTTTTACAGTTATTCAGTTTAATTGCTAAAAGATCTGGATGACGCTAGTTAGAATTAATGATACTGAAATACCAATCGAATAAGTATTACATCACAGCCATCCTTGTGAACAAAAGCAGGACAGTTAGCATTGAAAAATAGAAATTCTTGTCATTGTTTTTTCCAAGTATCATAACTTTCATAATTTTAATTGACTATTTTAATTTTTTACAATAGGTAATAGCGTATCTTAAATAATTGTTTGATTGTTAAATGATTCTGAACGTCACAGATTGAAATCTAATACGCAAAACCAAAGGACAAAGTTCGTTTTTACAGAGTAGGTAACAATGAAGTCATAAAAATATTATTAAAATGGAAAGTTTTTCACATTCAATCAAATGTGAAAAATATGAATTAATGTTAAAAATTTCGTTTTTGCATCAAAACAAAACCATAAAAATGCCATTACACGATGGAATGTGACAGCTAAAAACTGACGATAATGCATACAAAAAATAAAATAAAATCGAAAGTTACCAATATGGAGAGCCTTATCGAGGTCAGCATCAGTATCCACATAAACGTGACATATTCCCTCAGAATGTCCTAAAACAGGAACTCCCTGAGCTTGCTTTGTCACCTGTCGCACCAATTGGTTAGATCCTCGAGGAATAATCAAGTCAACTATTCCCAATTCAATGATTTCACCAACATCTTCTCGCGACGTTACCTAAACATTGATATAGCCATTAAAATTATTTAACGGTGTGGCGACATGGTCTGCCTACTAAGATGTGTGACACACATAAGTTTTGCATGGTGTTAAAGAAATGTCTGAATGATTTTGCAAAAAAGGCGAAGTTGAAATGAATTAGTGACATTGTATTCTGTAAAGCAACATTATGAGAAGGAATTTATGATATTTTAATGCAAAGTGGATGTGACTTGGTGGCTTAAAGTCAACCATTCTTGATCGAGTAGGAAGTAGAACAAATAAAGACTCGGTTTTTCCCTTCCAATAACATTCCGTCAGTAATTTTGTTGTCCCATGCGAAACTTAGAGTGGCCGCACAATTTAACCTTTTGTCATTTATTTGTAATGTCCTAAAAAATGGGATGTTTCACGAAGGAAGCTCAAATTGAAATTATGTTTTTTGCACCTAAATACATAAAAAGGGGATCGTGTCTAATTTGTGCATAAATATGAAGAGAGGTCGAAAGGATTATTAGGACTGGCAGACAATTGACTCACCATCTGAATAGCATTCTGTACGCCATGAATAAGAAGAGCTTCCGTCACAATTGACATAAGGGAAGTGTTGGTATTAACTGCTTCACTCCCTCCTTTCAATACTAAGCCATTTGCAGATGCTATCGCCAAGGAAGCAATCTGAAAGAAGAATACATAATTCAAAAGATGATTATTACTGCATGATGCGCGAATAGTCCAGCCAGTACGTATTTATTTAGTAAGAGACATGGACGCGTAAATTGTCTCTCTGCAGCACACTGACTAATGCATCTGCACACCTTGGATGTACTTACGACGCTGTAACTTAATATTTGCACATAGGAAATACGAGCCTAAATAAAAGCACACATACATTTAGCATCAATAATAATTCTTCATTTGGTGGACACGCATTGTTTCCACACGCCTGTCTCCTTTTGCTTTCTTACAATTGAAGATTACATTATCTATAAGGCTTCAAAACGTATAAAATGTTCTTCTTCAGTATCTAGGTCCTTTCACTACACACCACTTTCAGCAATTATACATTTAATAGGAGAATGAGTTGTACAAGTATTTAGTTGAGAGAGAGAGATTTCTATGTTATATCACAGCGATTATCCTCCTGTCCTCGACTCATGCAAATTTTTCTTAGACGGTTTCTCGAATGAATTATTTATTTTATTGTTTATTTTAATGCTCACGCATAATCCTACATGACTTGCAAGCATTATACTCATGTGATCTATGTAATATCACCAAATTACATTCCCCTTTATATCTATAGTCTACCATTATAAATGTAGCCAAGTCGTTAATGTACCTAGGTATATCTCCTTTTTGGCATTATATGAAATATAATATGAATTTCAACATTACTGTCTTTTAAGCATTCCTTTCGTTAGGAGTTAGTAGTCATTTAAAGTTTAAGTCACTTTATACTAGTCGGAGTTAGTAGTGCAATAATATTCCGCCATATCTAAGGAGTATAATTCAGCACTTAATATTATTATTATAATTTGGTGGTTAGTCAAGTCAGTAAAGAAATTACAAGTTCAGAGGAAGAGGAAGATTCAAGTTCTTCCCTTTGTATATTATAAATTTTTTGGATGTGCTTATTGTCATTTAAATCGTAAGATTATTTAATATATAACGAAATCAACAAATAAATATTGCTGATTACATTTGCTGTCGGTATGCCATTTATCAAGTATCATTACCATAAACCATTTGAATAGTAATTTATCTGGGTTTTTTGCCTCAAATAATACTGTTTCTACTTAAATGACACAACGACTGTATTTAGAGACAAAATATACAGACACCGATTCACAATCATCACAATTGATTCGTTATGCATAATAGTCAAGGTTTAGCTACTTATATGTCCACTCAACACTTCAATTTTCTATAACATTTTTCTACTCAGAGATTTTCAAAACTATAGGCAAAGTAAAAAATTAAGACTTTCTGAGTCGTAAGGTTTACTAGACTAAGTAGGGTGCTGGTCATGCATCGTTTGTAATAGGAAATAGTCATACAGGTACTGTACTCAGGTACCATGTAATATAAGTGCTCCATGCACGAAATGGCATGATTTTGTTTCCAGTCAAATGCTTTAAAGATTTGGTACAATATTTGCTTACACATAGCAAATCTTAGCCATTCGTATAGTAATTAACTGTCACAATTTGCCTTACGTTGTGACATGCAACAATTTGCAGCATTTATTAGATAATCATTGCTAGAAAATTTCCATTACGTATGAGACAATAGAAGTGTACCTGTGGAAGGCAATCTGGTCTGGCTTCAAAGATGACCATCAGCAGCCCAATAGGAACAGTAATTTGTTGGAGTTCTAAGCCTTTTGCAAGTAAAGTGCGCCTGGTTGTTCTGCCCACAAGGCTCGTTGAATCACGAGCCATTTGCTTCAGACCTACGTTCAACAAACATTCAATTCAGTATTTTTGAAGCTTATCAAACACCTAACAGGATAATTAATATGTAATTACATAATTGAAATTAATACATTTCATTAGTTTATTTACAATGAAGGCTTATTATAATGACCACCTTTTTAAGTACGCATACTATGTATTTTTCTGCAGACATATGTATAAGACGCGACGCTTGTTTTTTTACACAATCCTCACAGTCAATACATTTTCTTCTCTTTGCAAAAAGACATAAGAAAAAGGCAGTTTACATAATAGAATTTCATTCGTCGTTATAAAGAAAAGGAAGACTTTTCAATCTCATTTTGCTAACTGCTGACATTGCTAATAAATATTTTGACACTTTTAGTTTTTGCATTCTTTACATTCCAAATAATAATATAGTAAACATGTTGACAGATTATGAATTAAATTTTCATTGGTTTTTGACTGTTTTTATGACGTTGTGGTTGGATGTGGCACGCATTCAAAACTTTCCATAACCTAATAACCTAATGCTTCATAGAATAACAAATACAGTGTTTCTGATACTCAAGCCAACAGATCGAGATCATCAAAATTTATTGGTGTAAAGCTAACCTGTGGCTAAATTTTCAATTTTAACATCATTCAATTTGATCCGGTCAAGTACAGCTGGAGATATTTTTTCTTTCTCTGCGTTGTCCAAATCCCTTTCATTGGCAATGAGAATGTCCGTCTTCCGTGATATGAGAAGATCTGCCATGGTTTCAATGATTTCAGATCTTTGTGACCCAGTTAAGTTGAGGAGCAATCTTCCGCCTTCTTTTGCTGCAATAGGGTAAGGACAATACACAGTCAATATGTTTCTGCTGTTACATTTGCATGACACATTGTACAGCTACAGATATGTTGCACTCTTCTCTCTAGTACTCATTCATGTACATAATGCATGCTCAAAACAAGACACAGGTCAAAAGTTATCTTCAACGGAGTCTATTTATGCGCCTGTTTACGCTCACTTCTAATTTTCCTGCTCCATACAGGAAAATACTAAAGTCCTCAGCTCATCTATACAAAAGAGTCTCAGAGCTAGATACACAAAAAAACGACAATTCATAGCAAGATCTCCTTAAGCTGGATATTATCTTATACTTTTCAATCTATTGCTCATAAATAAGGGACTTAATCATCAACATATCTCCTCTTCCATATTTAGTGGTCTCGTCTTCTGATGAATAAAAGTTCATTATCCTATCACGTGTATTAGTATTAGTATTTCCAGTTTTTGACGAATGTGTAGGCAATAAATACCCGTACGCGTATTTTTACAATTAAATGAATGCATACTTAGATTCATGCAAGTAATAGTACTAAGTATTAGTCATAATATTTATCATGTTATTCATGTAATTCCTTCATAAGCAAATGTTACTATTCCTATGCTTAATTCCCCATTCATTACTCATCAAACTCATCATTGTAATTAATGTTCATATACTTATCCTTTGTCAATTGTTTCCTTTAGAATTAAGATATGTTTGTTAAATTCCGACTTATCAGTGTTTTTTCCTAATAAAATGGAGTACCTACCTATATATGTATATATTTTCTGTAAACAATTTATAGAAAAGAACGGATTAACGTTTAAATGTCTAAAATGTATGAGTAGCCCTTTACAAAACATTTTTTGTTGTCAGATAAGATAATATCCCTAAATTGATGCCTATTTTGATCGTAAGCAAATAACAGAACCTAAGAAATAAAGATAATCTTATCGTTTACTGAAGGGATTAACGTGTGTGTCACAATAATAGGCTATCAAATACCGTACGCTTCATACCAATTATCGGTAGTAAATTATATTTTTAGCCACATTATGCATAATAACCACTTACAATTGGAGCAGGTTAAGTTAATGTCGTCAATAAATTATGAGAACGTAATTGGACTTACTTTACAGTTAGTACAGTTATTTGTTAGCGTCAATAGTGCCATGCGTGTAACAATCGATGCTCATTAACACTACAGACAAGGCGATCGGAAGCAAATATTTTAATATGATCATTTGATCGTTGGTGACGTAATTCCATAATCCACTCGTGCACTTTCATTGAATTACCGAAAATTAAATGCGGCGCTGACATAAACCTAATAAAAAGCGAACCTAATTCTGCAAGGTACTCCGGAGAGCGGCTGCCGTTGTTTTGTGTGGTGAACAAAGTTCCAACTCGACGGCCGCTGATGACAGCGTTGAGGGCTCCTTCCCTTGACCCATTGCAAATGACGACTGCAATTCCATGATTTAAGGCCCAAGTAGCTGCGGAAACCTGGAGATAGGGGAACTTAATATCGAATGAATACAATTGGCAAATTACTCACAGATAACATTTCATTTCACAATTGTCTTCATGAATGAACTTCTATTTGTTGAGTCTTTGGTAATTTATGCTATTAAGTAGCGAGTTTTACGAACAACAAACAACTTAGGCGTTCAAAATGAGCGAAAACAACACAGCAAACACCGTATATGCGTACTTTGGACTGCATTCCTCCAGAGCCAACCCTTGACAGGGCTCCGTATCGGACATCTGAATTCACATCTGGACAATAAGAATGCATGAGACGAGAGCCATCAAGTCCAGGGGGTCCTGTGTAAACTCCTTCTACATCCGACATCAATACCATCATATCCGCACGGATTTCCGCCGAAAGGAGAGCTGCCAAACTGTCATTGTCGTTCACAGTGATGTCCTGAAATTATTTAGGGAATTTATTTTTACATAAGGATCGTCAAATATACTATGAATATAAATTAGTAATAAACGTAGTATGTGTGTACATACTAAAAATTATATTATATCAAATTCTCATTCAACGCAGTAATGTCATTAGAGATGAACCAAGGAAATTGGTCAACAAAAGTCAAAATATACAATGAGAAACAATGGGGACATAAATATTGTAGAAAAAAGATGATAGTCCAATATAAGCAGTTATCAATTCATCACAAGCAAAATATTATAATTGTTAGCGTTCAAGCGACAAAAAGTTACGCGTCTTTAACAACTATTAAAACATAGTCCAGGATTATGTTCATACCCCTTCCAATGCATCGTAGACTTGAGGTGGGGCAGCCACTGCATCGTTAGTGTTGACGATAGGAACAATGTTAAGCGCCAGCAACTCTGACATTGTCTGGAACAAATGCTTCCTTGTGTATTCGTCGCTGAAGTCTGACTTGGTGACCAAGACCTAGAATATCAGTGAAATCATAAGAATACATTTGCATACATTTAACTGCATTTTAGTTGGCATTGAAAAGTACAGCGACAACTATTGTGCACTTCTGCGTCTTTCATTGATAAATAAAATGCGTGCCAGCTAGGCTCTTTGTCTTCTTCTATTCGTTACATTAAAAAAAAATACTCACTTGTGCAATTCGGACTCCATACTGAGCAAACATGGCCTCGTAGAGGGACATAAGTCCAGACTGACCGACGGCTGCAGCTGCCCTAGGTTCCATGAACCCTTTGCCACCCTATTTATAGCGTAAACCAAAAATTTTCTCTTATTCGTAAACCATTTTTATGTTTTTTTACAACACTACTTACACTACTGACGTAGGTATACAGTGTAGGTATGCATTTTTGTCCCTTAATATAGGTACCATAAAATTTAAAAAAAAAACTAGGTTTGCAAGAGATTAGAGGAAATAACTATAACTTAAGAAAAAAAAACTTTATTAACAATCATTTTTCTACATTATCTAATCAATTATCCGTATAATAATTACGTAGGAATGGATGGAATTGGACGCTTGTATTGCATTCCTTTGTTGGCTAGTATTTTATACTACACATACATGTTTATGTGACATCTAGTTAGTATTATTCTATAAAACACACGACAGGGGAGGTAGATCCTAATGGACATTGAATAAACATAAAATTTAATTAAGATAAATGATTCCAAATATAAATTATTTATGTACGTCATTGCTACTGGCCGTGCTTCCAGCACACTACATCATGGCATGGTTAACTTGCTAAAAGTGTCAGGTGACAAGATGCCATGCTTATCTATTTACATGTGTGTTTACGGTTATCGAAACTAAAGGTCGAAATCTGATTCACGAGCTTAGCATGCCAATTTCATCTTCCCTAAGATGAATGTCAATATATTTTGACTTGTCTTGGGTTTACTATCTTTCATTATGAATATTTGAGCTCACTTATTAGCATATTAATAAATATATCAGAGCTGCTTTTAAAAATCTAGTTCATTCAATCAATAGCGCTGATTACCGATTATCTCAACTATACCTATGATATGTATTTGCGTGCACGAAGACTAACGTTTACATGCTCTAGAAACGTGAAAACATTCGGTATTGTAATTGTAACAGGACACGATTGACAAGAAACGAAATGTTCCACTATAGTCTTGCAAAAATGGTTTATGATATAATTATAGGCCTTGCCATTTATATAAAACTGCCATTGGTAAGAATATAGATATAATTATTTCCCTTCGAATTAAAGGTCAAGTTAAATGACAATTCCAAATATTCGATAGCATTATTTGTATATCCTGATTGACTCCTTTGAATTCATAAACATTTGCCAGCACATTTTTGTGTCGTGCCAATCCTGTTCTCTATTTTGATGCTGTACACGTGCTCATGAAACTGCTAACTTAACACTATATCACCAATACCAACATAACAAGCAGAAAGCCAAAACTGAGTTATGAGTCAGAAGGAATAAAATATTTTGCTTCAGCACCTATGTTAGCAAATACTTATGTCACATTATATTTCACATATCTGCCCACTGGTAGTAACTGTCGTAACCGAATGTCCCTTTAAATAACCTTATAAAAACTCATTTAAAAATTTATCATAATATATCTGCAAACTAATATGCTGGAACTGGAACGGTGTTAGTCAAGAATAATGAATAGGAACCAATTTTACATTACCGTGATTAAATATTTAAGGGGCTATTGTCAGTTAAAATGACGAATGTATTGAGCCTGATTGATACACTTATTTTTCATGGGCATTATTTGTAGAGTCAGGCAGTTTCTAATTTTTTATGAATTTATTAGCCAAAATGCGTCAGAGTGTAGGTACCTACATAATATGTTTTGTATACTTTTATCATAGGCTGAGGAAGTCTAATTGAGGCACCTATTTTGTTTACTATTTTATTATAAGGAAAATAATTTTATTATGATGCGTATCCACCTACGTAATATCTGTACATGTCAATTTCAAATTATTATGGTAAGTATATTTCCATAAATGTTCCCTTGTGCTGTCTCTTTCAGCCGACGGAAATCGTAGAAGATAAACTTAGTGTAAAGTTCATAAAAATTACCGTCGCATGCACGTAATGCAAAACACGAAATCAATGTAGATTTCAAATTGGACTTACGTGAACTTGGTGATCTTTAGAGTGCAGAGTCTGTCTCATGGACATTGACATAACCAATTCTTGTGCCAATTTTTGTTTACCGAATGCTACCGCTCCACTGGTAACCATTATCAGCTCACGCCCAGTATTTTGCAAAGCCGCCACCTGAGTTACCACAACAGAAATATTTTCAGCACATTTTAAAGCCTTTTAATTTATTTAGCCAATGAATTTCAGCATAAACACCCCTAAATTATCCCATCAAACAAAATTCAATTTAAAATGTAAATGCTTTAGGAGAGGCAGAACATAACTATCTAAGCAATCTTACCTTGTACATAAACCTAAGGTTAATAAATTACGATCGCTGGATCATAAAGAATTTGTTTTTGTTGACATAGGACTGCAAGATTTTTTTACTTTTCCATTAAAAAAATCAAATCAAACAGTACCAAGGTATTTCCGAAATGAAAAGGATCATAACATGCTTACTTGTTCAACAAGAGATGCCACACGACCTAGAGCCAAACCGCAATTGTCTTCCCGAGTTAAAACAGCGCTTCCAACTTTGACAACAATTCTTCTAGCTTGAGACAATTGAGAACGGGATGAAAGTGCAACTTTACTATTCAGATGAGAAAGCCCAGATGGGCCATCAACGGGGATATAGTCTTGCTTCACAGAAGAGCTAGAGATGTTTCTTTGGAATATCTAATTAAAATCAATATAATATGTTATAAAATATTTCTTCACTGAAAACTAATTGCCATTTAAATATTTGTATTAAATTATATGTTATTGTGCATACTTATCATAATTTTTTTGTGGTTAATACATAGATGATTTTACATCAATATTAAGTATCTCTGTACAAACTTTTTTTAAATTTTGATGAATAAAATAATAGTTATAAGTTTAGAAAAGCGTTGTACAATAATAACTAAGTAGTTATAATTTCATAATGGTTTCTTACAGCTACATTAAATACAATGAATAAGAATATCCATTTTTGAAATCGAGATCGTTTACCTCTGTGGAGAAACAGGAGACGCTTACAGTAGGACATGATTTCTGAACGACGTAGCGTGTGTGAGGAACAATTGAATAAATCAGAGATTTCAAGGAATTCATTTTAGTAGATTAATATGCCTCAAATTGAGACGACACTGTTTGACATGAAAATTATTTTGCTATAAGTAAGCAAAAATTAATAGTGTCTATAAAATGTTGAAATTACAGAATTTTCCAAAAATGATTGGTGAACTCGCTTAATGGAGATCCACTTTAAATTTTATATCGAAGAGTTGTGAGGATGTTTTACTGGCAAACTGTGTCTGCTTCTAATTGTCAACTAAGAGTCTCAAATCTCAAGTGCAGTCGCTATATATATGACTAGCCAAGATGCTACAGTTGTTTTGAAGTAAACATGTAGAGACGTACTAAATTAGATGGGTACCGTATAACTTGCATTAGTTGTTCTGGATGAACTACATTTCCTCCCATCTATTTATTTTATGTTAAAATGCAATAGTTCCTTCTGGAGTTATATTTAAATATTTTCGGTTATTCTCCTCGAGTAACTAATAGTTCACCCTGGAAGATTGAATAATTTGTACAGGGTATGAACTAACTCAAGATATACGGTAGGTACCTACTTAATGTGATATCAGGATTATGAACTTGCATAACAGCATGCATGTACGTAGTGAACTTTGCTTATCTTCGTCACATCACATTGCTTTCTCGTTTTATCTACATGCATCGGATATATTCAAAAATACCAGCAATATTGAGTAAATAAAACGGCTTTTGTTTGTGGTGGATGCTTAATATTAGTCATCTCGTGAATTAAGAATTAAGTGTAACACTGGCAATGGCAATAATGCTCCATAATATTACTAATCTGTTTCTTCTGGATTTAGGTGGCTCTATTGTGTATTAACATAATATTGCGTCGGTGATGTTGCGGAGTTGTATTTCAGTCGCCAGTAGGCATATTTTTATTTTTAACTTCATTTTCCAATTTTGTGGACTAATGGTCTTGAAGAAAGCAAACAGAATGAGGCGTCACTCAATACATCAAATGTGTACCATTTCATTAGTTTATTCCCATTCTCACAAACTGACGTAAATTGTAAGAAATGCAGTTCTAAGCGCTTAAAATTTTAATGTTCCCTGGAAATAAATTTGCAAATGTTTTCCATGACCTGCCTATTTCTCTCAATAATTTTAGCATGGCGACACCATTTTATATTTTTTTGTGTAAATTAAGTTTGAAAGTCAGGAAAATGTGGTCGGTATAAAGCATGCAGCTGATTTAGGCTGACATTTTTCCTATGTTCGTTTTTCATGAAAGTTACATGTTGTGCTTCTATTCCCATTAGTTGTATTTAATCGTGACAGAATGATTATAAAATATTTTTATTTCTTATTTATTAATTTTTCCATTCCAGTATGGATGTAGATAAGAAACCTTATTCCTTTTGGTACCAGGAGGAGGGTAGTGTGGTGAGGTGGTTTCACAGTGGTGGAATGTGGAATATTACAGATTACAACTTTGGCATCTGCAATGTGAACTAGTGAGCGAGGCGTGATGAGACTGACGGAATGAATATGACACACACTGACACACCACTCATACAAACAAACACTAACATAATATAGCTAACAAGCTTTCATATTATTCTTATACTCATTTTTTCACGCTTCCGATATAAATCAGTTCATAGTTCACCAGTACATGTGCTAACTATAGCACAAGTAGTACATCGTGTACCAGTAAAATATATATGATAATGATATCAAATAATAGCAACTATGCTTCATCCCATAAGTGAATGTTACATTTATTGTATTTCTATAAACTCTATTTGGGTATTCACTATAATATTCACCAACAAGGTAATACTGTATAGAGAAAAGTAATAATAACTTCGTTGCAGTCATCATAATAAAGTAGGCATTCATTTATTAGACACTCAATTTAAAAATAAGCTGGCGCATGTACTAATGCATTGATTACCTCTAATCGTGGGTCGTGCTCGTGCTGTTACGTGTGGATTGTAAATCCAGTTTTTTATGCAAAAAATAAGCCTGGATGGTTACCTAGTTGTTTTTGTCTATTTATATAATAGGTAAGTTCAGTAGAGCTGAGATAAATACATGCATGGTATGACATTGATAGGAAACAAAGATCATTATTGCTATTTTGACCATGGATAATTTCCAGATATAACTGTACCTCTCTGACCTGCTCTCAAATTATACTTTTCTGGATTTTCTTCATGTCTATCTAGATATGAAAGAAAATGATTCAGGATGCCAAAGGACAAGAGTTGAAAATTATGCGCAGTATAATTTGCGTGCGTCGATTGTCGATGTATATGTTGCAGTCAATTTGTACAGTCGGTAAGCATATAAACGTATTTACTATTTAGTAAGTTTGTAAAAATCATTTTTTCGAAATTCCATAAAAGGCTCCATAAGGGTTTTTATGGTAATTTAAACCGCTTTTCTGACAGATTTTGAGGTGTAGAATTTGATAAAAATATTCTTAAATATGTAATCTAATCGAAGATAATTATTAATTTGATTTCAAATTCGAAAAGTTGGAAAAGTGGCATTTCGAACAATTAATGTAGTATAAAATGAAATTTTGGAGGCATTATTGATTTTTATCAAATTCTATATATGCTTACCGACTGTACAAATTTAACTGACTGCAACATATATAACACTTCGTACTTTAACAAAGACTGCCTTGGGCGGGCAAAATGTAGTAGATTCTCACATTTTCTCACATTCTCACTCTCAAGTTTTTTCAACATCAAATTAGGGTTAAATAGTCCGTACTCAATTTTTTCACAGTAGTTGCAGTAGTATCCAGAAATAAAATGCCCCTACAAACATATCTATAAAAACGAACGGCAAGCCGTAGCAGTAAAGCTCGCCCTTTAGACGGTATATATGGCTCAAAAAGCAATGTATAGTAGAAGCAGTATGAAATGTTTCTTACTACACAAGTATAAAATGCATAGAAGCAGTGTGGGATG
>JABASI010003477.1:0-16415 GCA_019776505.1 Tomocerus nigrus
CGTTAAAGCGTTTTGGTTTTAACACCGTGTATGTCGACATTTTTGCCAAGACACTGGGAATTGAATAAGTTGCATAAATAAAAATACTGCTAAAAATTCGATTCCCCCATTTATTGCAACTGAAATTAAAGTACGGGAATATGATATGTATTTGGTGGATCTTTAATAGAAGTACCTAGGTATCATGAATCCATAATGTTGCTCATCGACTTATCACATTCTGAGTATATATGCTCTTCACAAGTGCAGACAAACAGGCACGGAAGTTGTTCTATAGATAGACGTGCAGAAATATACCATCTATATCAATAATTAACTACACTATTCATTAATGTCATTCTGTACAATGGATAAGCAGTATGACTGGAAATGGTAGTTAAAAGCTAAAATACCTACATACATATTTCTGAGATTAGAGACAATAGCGTAGACAACATAATAATATGATTTTGCTATGAAATTAAAATCCTCTCGTAAATCCTTGGAACATATTAGAATCGTCAACTTGAAACAACATCAACTTGAAATTGCATCTACGGATATAAAGTACACAAAAGATATTAATGATAAATAATTTAATTGCAGCAAACGAGACTATACAATGGGTCCTATGCCTGGAGAAAATGGAAAGACCCTTCAAATTTGATGTGGATGAAATTGTATCTCTTTAATGTAACGAACCCGGAGGAAATCCAAAGAGGAGAAACGCCTATCTTGCAAGAGCTTGGTCCCTTTGTTTACCAGTAAGTAGAGCGGATTATCGGTAGTAAAAGCAAACATTCACTTCAATGGTTATATGCTAGTAACTTTACAAGCTATAAACACACTTTAGAGATATCTAATTAGTCTTAAAAATGTTCTAATTCATTTATTCATTGTTGTTTGAACATTATTGTAATGTACTTACAGGGAAAAGCGACTCAAAGTCAACTTGTCAGTGAATGCAGATGACGATATAATCAGCTATCGTCAGCCAGTATGGTACTTTTTTCGAAAAGATCTGTCAAATGGAACAGAGGACGATATTGTTACCGTAATCAACATGCCTCTAGTAGTAAGTCCGCTCATTTGATCATTCATGTCGTAGTCAACGGTATTTACTTGGAATTTAAATCAGAGCACAAGGAAAAATGCAGATTTTAAAACAATTCCTTGTATTGTTTGTCTTTTATGCGTGTGTGTAATATTTAGCCATCATAAAGCATATCTATGTGTATGAACTTTACGCATCGTTGTCCACACTTTTAACCATCCTTTACGTCAACTGTTTACGAACTGGTTGATATTCTGTGATTCTTTATGATATTTTACTTGTTGTGTGCTAAAATATCTCTTTAAGCACCGCAGCACATTCGTGTGCACAAGTAATTTACTTTTAGCATTTGTAAATAAATTCGCTCTATTTACTTCACATCTTCAAGCTTATCTGATTGTGATTATTTGATGTTTATGTGTGTACTTGTAAGCGCACAGGTATTTAATTTTAGTTCGCTTTGTGTGTAGAATAATAGGGATTCAAAAAAGACTTTATGTATACGAACATGTTATATTTACTTAGGAATTACATACCACACACACCTCATAACAGTATATTGTTTTTTTTACTGTTTTAGGGAATCTCTCAAAAATTATCTGACTTCCCAACGATGATACGCTTTCTACTCGGCATGTACATTATGAAGTTCAAGGAAACGCTATTTATTAAAAGAAAAGCCAAAGAGATGCTCTTCGAAGGATACTTTAGTAAAATGGTTGAGGAAATCCAAGCGTTGACTGGAGAGACGATCTTTGAAAATAACACTGTTGGATTGTTCTATGGTGTACGTAGTCAAAAATTTCACATATAATTAGCACACTCTGTGTAATCGAGAATACAGTTAATAATAAACTGTATATGATCTAGTAATTTACTTTCAATGCAATTTTCTCAGAATGCATCGCTGATTCCTAATTGGGTTCAATATTAAACTTTTGTTTTCTAAATTTTACAGAGAAATGGGTCTGATGAAGGGATAACTGAAGTTCATGGGGGTAACAAAGATCCTGCTCAATTTGGACAATTAGTTTCTTGGAGAGGTAACAAGGAACTGGAATTCTGGTCTGGACAATGTAATGCCCTTGAAGGAACTGATGCCTCATTTTTTCCTCCGTTTATTACGAAGAAGTCTGTGTTGAAAGCCTTCAATCCTGATCTCTGTCGATCAATTTATGCCACGTTTTCAAAAGACATCGAATACAGGGGAGTTCCTGGCTATCGCTTTACTGCTCCACAAGAGCTTTATGAACATAAAAATATCAACCCGGACAATGCGTGCTTTTGTGTCAATCCTGGAGAGGAAAACGAACGATGTCTACAAAAGGGAGTTATGACGTTGTCAGTCTGCCAGCATGGTGAGTAGAACTGTACAAAATTGTGTATGTCTTTTATATGAGAACTCTTGAATCCAAAACATCTTCATAACAATGAAACCAATCATTTTAAAATCACAGATGCTCCTGTCTCTGTCTCGAACCCTCACTTCTTACATGCACCTTATTATGAAAACCTGACAATTGGATTGTCTCCTGACCCAGAAAAGCATGAAACTTATGTTGATGTAGAACCGGTACGTTTAATATTGAAATCTGATTGAAAATTAATCTTTCAAAACAAGCTATTCTTTTATTTTCTTTGTTGTATGATTTTATCAGAGCCTTGGAGTTGTGTTGCGGGGGATTAAGAGGGCTCAAGTCAATATAGAACTGAAACCAGTGTCAGGTGTAGAGGGCTTCCGTAAAGTTCCTTCATTGCACTTCCCAATTATGTGGGCTGAAGAGGTAAATACATTTTTCTTCCTAAATATTTTATAATATTTTGAAAATTAAAAGCTAATTTGGATTCTTTTTTGTTGTCTTTATGTCAGTCATTTACGGTCGACGAAGAAACATTCGGAATTTTACAATACAGTTTCCAGATGCCAATGAAAATCTTTAAAGTAAGTCGCTGGACTGTAATGGCTTCGAGTTGTATGCTTGTCGGGACAGCTATCTCCATTTTCGTAATTAGAGCTCGAAAAAAGAATTATCATATATGAAGTGTATTTTAGACTTATAATTACCTAAATTGTTACACATGTGATGTTAGAATTACTAAGATTTATACATGATTATCCTAGATGTATAAAGTTACACTTACCGAAAACGATATTATTACAAACTACAAAATGTACGTATCGTAGTAGTACTATGTACTAAGACCTATCTTCGACTGAAAAGGATTGAAAATCCATTATAGAATAACTTAGACTAGATACGACGTTAAATAAATAAGCATTTTTAGAGAGTTAGCAATATAATTCATAAACTATATCCATAAGGAACAACGTAGATTACCTATATGAATGTATTCAGTGTGAGATGTACTTATAATAATATTACGATGAATACCACTTCAGTACGCATTATTGAGATTGTACAGTACCTAAGTAATATTAATAACTATCATATGAAATAATAGAGAGTAGTTTATCATCAGGGGCCAAGAAACACTAAAAGTTCTATTTTTGTTAATGGACAAGTTAAAATTAATTCAGCCATACAAAGTTCCTTCACTGTCTATCCCACTTCAGATTTACGCAATCCCTTCACTTGGAAATTTGACTGTGCAAATTATAAGAAATAAAATATTTTCCTACCTATGACAAACCAACGCGCACGTTCGGACTTTCTTCCACATGACAATTTGCCTTCTTCAAACATAACATTTACTAGATGCGACATGAGCGGATATCATTAAGTATTCATTGGAACTTTCGTTTCTTAACGGGTGAAATTAAACCACTTGTAATGTAGTTTGTTATTTACTGTCAACGTTAATATGTAAAAGAGGAATTTCTATCATCTGCATATACATAGCTACATACTTACATATTAGTCATTTCAACGAAAACTTGCTTTTACAAGTTGAGGTTTACGATTGATGTAGCAAAATCAATCTTTTTTTAAATTAAATGCATGAGCTAAATTCCCAGAGCACGTATTTAAGTGTTCATATTGCATGGGGCCATTGTAGAAAGTAGATATAGAACAAAGATAATAGGTATGAAAGTTTATTGCTTTTATCCATTACCAATGAGAATAAGACGGGAACATTTAATTCCACTCTGAATTGAACTAAGCCCTGGATAGTTTTATGCTTCCGTATGCGATTTACTGTTTTCTTTCATGTACTAGTAGCTATAAACTAATATGCTTGCTATGCCGAATAAGTTATATACTAGTGGATGTATGTTGATCTAAATATATGTTATACTTATGTAGCCCGACATACATTCCTCTATTCCTCCCTGTTGTCCATAGAAAGCATATATAGGTGGGTACTGTTCCAGCAAATACAGTCGTGACACGTAGAGTTAATGTACAAGTAAATATTGCTTATATATAGCTAGCTACATACATAGCTACTTGTTAGTTTGTATAGGGATACGGCTGTCGTTGTCGTTTCTGCAGAGTACTTGAAATTCCCCGTCCCCTCTTTTCCCTAGCACATAATATACCAAAACTATAATAATACAAGATAGATAGCCAGATATAATAGTAATATTATAAAGGATATATTGTATAGGGAGAGAAAGAACCCTGCATTGCTTAGTTGGGGATAAAAGGACCCTAGCAAGTTGTGTAATGCTGGTGCTGCAACTTGGGAAAGTTTTTTTGAAAAAATTCTCTCTGGTCCTGTTTGATAGTGGAGAGTTGGAGAGTCTCGTAGGTAAATAGTCAGTCAGTAGTCCCCTATGCATGAATTGAGTGTGGGTAGATAGGTAGCTAGCTATTAAAGCCGTCGACGAAGCCGAGGAGGACGGGAAAAGCAGGCGGAGAGCACGCTTCTAGGAAAAGAGCAGAATTCGGTGTAGTGTGTGTAGTTCTGGTCTGGCGGTTCTGTCTGTCTGGCTGTGTCTGTGGCTGGAAGAACATGCCGTGGCCGTGGCCTGCCTGCCTGCCTGGCCCCGTATTTCTTGTCCAGGAGGGAAGGGAAAGTCCCGGTTTGATTTCCAGTAGCTTCTGCAGCCGACATCGATATTTTCCAACGCCAGAGCCTCACAGCGTCATAGAGACATCCAGCTTACTCTGCTCCACAACAGAGAACTCCACGTAGAAGTGCCGTATAGGGAATTATCCCATTGTTCACCCTACGAAAACAACTCCTTTCCCAGTTCAATACAACTAATTTTGCCGAGGAGAGAGATAGATATCCAAGCTTATACTTAGCCAGTGCATAGTGCCCAGCCACGTAGCTGTAGCTTCCTCCTCTCTAGTAGTAGCACACTAAATCTAACTCACTTTGCCCGTAGTCTACACACATACACACGTACACGTACACATAGTCAACACTCTTTGACAAGATACTCACATTTACTCACTACAATTAAACATTTAACTTTGACAATAATCGTCAGGGGTATCCTAAGACAATTAAATCCATCGCATCCAAAATTATTCACCACAATTGAATCTCTCATCCCGCAAAATACATCACCAAACATTTCGCACAGGTAAGCTTTTACTTTCTCTAAATATTAATGAATTGGGTCCGTAGATAGATAGAGCCTAGCTCCATATATAGCTAGCCTCCTACTCACTCTTTTCCCTGCTACAGCCATGCGAGAATAGACGCTAGTCATATTCAATATACTTAGCTACAGTGACTCCTTAGAAATTTTATACGTGTGTAACATATCCGAGGAGTGGTCGAATCAACTGATCATGACTCTTCACTATTTTATTTTATTTACTTAGGTACATAACTGAACATAATACGCTTTCACTCTTTTTCCATTTATCACCTAAAATATTCATCATCAATATCAACTAATGCAACTTTAACAAACAGTTTCAATTCACCTTACAGATAATATTATTTTATGTTTTAATGACAGTTTTTGAATATGGACTAAGAATAGACGCGTTTGGAATTTAAATAGCCATTTTAAATCATTTTCTAAGCTTAGTGTTTCATGTGAAAAAGAAGGTCGTTACTTAGTAATCATTGTATGTTCCACATATTTGTCTTAAGCTTAGTAAGTTTAGTTAATGCATAGTTTAAGGTAGCAAATATTCAAGCACGACATTAAATGATACATAAAATGTCTGATTTAACCTGTGTGGAGCCAGGTAGGGCAGCTCTGAGCTTTTAAAAAGTCTATAATCTGTATTTGGCTACGATATCGATTAGTCCCTGTTAATTTTTAATTAGATTGACATTTTCCACACGAAGAATATGAAAAGGGGTCATTTTTACCATGTATTTCGTGTATTCATTTAAAAGGACAATATTTTAGCTTCCTGTGGGCTGTCCTCAGTCCACAGAAACTTAGAATATTTAAACAATATTCTTTTAGTGTCTGAAATTGATAAGTTGTACACTCACGGCATTACTAAATATCGATTTTTATTAGAGTGATATTTTATACACCATTGCGTGTATATGCTATACGTAATGCATGGCTGCTTATACGCATGCATTAAGACAAACCCAAACTCCAGGAACGAAAGCCCAGGTTGTGCCCTGTCTCTTAGCATCGGGAATACACAATATGAGAAGAACAAAGTTTAGACTAAGAAATTATTTAAATAATTCTCTACTTATTGTTAGTACACGTACAATAAGTATTTGACAAATGTAATACCCCTGGGACAACAGGTATGGCAGATACCCGGGTATTTTTTATCAGCCTATGCATACAATCTAGCTATTGGTTATCCTACGTGTCTTTTTCTAATAACTCCTATCATGAGCCGATCAAAAATCGTTCAAATAGCCTCGTCAATTAAAAACTTTCCCCAGACGAGTTTCGGCTGTCCAGACGTTAACAACTGTCAGCAGACTTTGGCTCCCTACCTTTCTTTTCCGATTAACTTTCTACACTTTCAAAACTACGTGTAGAATTGATACGCATCATTACTGCCGACTTAATTTGTCACACAAATAATACCTTTGTACTTTGAAGTTTGGACTTTGGAATTGTCGTACGCTCTGTCACCTGACTAGGATTTTATACGTAAGTCTATTATCCTCTTTGAAACGCGAGGAAACGTAATATCATCGGACTTAAGATTTAGCTACCTATACCTAGGTAAGATTCGTAAAACCCGTTAACATAATATTGCACATACATGACAATTGGCTGGGTAAATAATAAGTCATGTGCCTTGTCATTCCTTAGTTTATTTGCATGGTGCAACATCAGTTTTTTAAGCATCATAATAAGATAGACAACTACTTTTTGTGTACACAGTAAAATTACTAGCTAATTATTTGTTACAATTTGATTTTCTCATAATAAAAGGCAGTTTAACTTAATTAACAAGTAGACATAGGAATACATACATTACATATAGGTATAGCCGTATAGCTACCATCAATTTATAATTTCTTCGGATAGATTATGTTTGCAATATAACCAAACAAAGCCGCAATGGCCAAAAAATTGAAATACTGCTAAAATCATCCTGATCAAAGAACGATTTCAGAGTTCAAACTAATTCGAGAAAAACAGTCTTGCTTGCTCTTTGAAACAAGGAAACCACCCAGCGACTGTCCACATTTAAATTTTTAATTAGAAATATCATTCTCGTAGGTAGCCTGGAAAACACACCATTTTTTAACTTTAGTAATTTCCCTGGAGGGAGGAACGGTCCTTGGAGAGAGGCATTGCATGTTTAGTTATCACTAGATCCACACATAAAAATTGCTTAGTTCATTGATTTGCCATCGCTGTCTTGCTAACAACAGTTGTACGTATTTCTGTCTGTAGCTTCCATCTAATTATTTTTAGAAATCCTATACACACTATTCCCCATTAAATATAAATGTTCATAAAGTTAGTCGCGATAAAATAAGGATAGGCTATAATTTAAAAGGCAGACTTATGAGATTAGCAGATGTGAGCATGAATGTGTTGCATATATTTTTACTGCTATTAGTATCAAATTAGTCAGCATGCGGAGTTGACTGTCATGATAGAATTTGGGTGGTCTTATTAGCATGTGCAAGTAGTGTTCGTTACACACTAGTCTCATATGTAGTATAAGGTAAGCATTGTCGATGGTTTTTGGCAGTAGCTAGGCGGATTCTCATATCCCTGTCCCCTTTAACTAGGTAATGCAATTAAAGCTGCTTCCCTTTGAAGCGGGTACTACATTAACTAAACATAAATGATATTATTTCCTTATTATTTGGTCTTGTAATATTTCGTGGTAGCGTATTTATTTTACTTGTTTTAATCGAATGAACCATGTCGTAATATTATTGCGCGTATGAAAGTATGAGCTGATTCACTTCCTGGAGCATGCAGGAGTAGGAGAATAATTCAAAATGTAGCTATCTCAAAACTACTTATTTCGTGGACATTAATAGAGTAAAATAATAACTTCTCAAATATTCTATAAATAAATTGAATCTCAGCGTTTGCTTTATCTGTCAGGCTATAGGCCGTAAATAGACGGGTCGAAATGCTAGAGGTTTCCTGAAAACTATGTATTCGCTTCATTAAAAGGCTGTATTAATGCATGGCATTTAATTTGGATATCCCCGTTTGAGTAAGGTACATAATTAAGTAGTACTTTATTCGGTTGGCTTGAGCTGTACGTACGTGAGTACATATTTAATATGATAAATTCAATATCAGATTGAATTGGGCAGAGGTGGGTAGATAAAAGGAGATATTAGAAATGGTAGTGTACATATAATTTAATATGTATGAAGGAGCTAGTCTCGAGTTGTAGTTTAAAGTGGACTTGCATTATAGAGAGAGTGCAGACAATGAATGCTACTTTATAAAGATAGAGAGTCGGAGAGAGACAAGAGAGAGAACTACCCTTCATGTTTTCATTGTCAGTCCTCTTTCCGCAACACCTGTTTCCTTTTTCCTTCCTGACTCAGGCTCTGCTCAACGGACAATTCAATTCGTTGCAACGCAATCTGTCTGTAATACGCACATATATAATATTAGGTAGGTAGCTCTGCAGATACGTAACAATCTCCTAATTGTACACACACAAGTACAAATACGCACACAGCACAGGTAGGTAGGACGTAGGAGCGTGAAGGAGAGAAGCTACCTTTACTAGTGTAAAGTGAACATCAAAAATGCTCTAATTTCATATATGTAAATATTCTTCGGAGCATTCACATTCAAGTGGTTCGGAGTCCGGGGACTAAATACGAAAGTTATCAAAAACTAACAAGTATTGATTTTAAAGAAGGCAAGTCAGCCTTTTGTAAATAAAGGAATATTTAAGTAGGTTAGCTACCTATTTAGTATTACTCATACAACTCGGTAATAATTTAAAGGCTATATCCTTCTGGATGGAGGAAGGCGAATAAATTTTTAGAACACATAATATTGTAAGTATATAATAGAAACAAGTCAAATTGCATGTTGCAGCACAGCCGAGACTTTTATTAGACACAAGTAAGGTAAAGGTAGACACGTATCCTACTATTATTATATTCTCTATAGATTTATCTACTAGTTCTAGTAGGATGCCTACGTATTGACTTTATTGTGTGTTTGGTATTCAATGCAACTGCTTCGTCTGTCATGTGCAAAATAGGCACCCGAAAAAAGAAAAGGGCGAAAGTGGTTCGATCCGGTGCACTACATTACATGCTCTAAAGGGTTGAGTTGACTGATAGAATCATGACGTGACATGAAACTTACAAGGGCCTTTGTACCGGCAGCGGAAGTTACACAGAAAAAGTGCACGAACGGGACAGACGAACTTCAAGCAACGGTTACATTTCATCATCGCTTCGGTTTCTCCGTCTGTCAGTCAACCAGTCACTCTCCTGCCGTTGTCTTATCATTCCGTCCCAACAGATCCTCCGTCAACATTGCTTGACATCTCACTCAACTCTCGGCAAGTTTTTAAAATTATTTCTTACTAAACACATTAATAAATACTTTAAATTCTTATTCGTCTCAGTTCATTACCGACTCTTTTCTCGTTCTAATCATATTTTTTTTAAATTAAGAATCATATTTACCTTCAATCACATCAAGATATCGCTTACATTGAGTTTTCCTTAACACTTGGAGCGTGAGACAGCATTACTGACCAGTCGCCGATGGAAATCCCCGAGACTATACCTATGGAAAATCTGTATGGAAGACTATTGATTTTGTTGTTGGACAGATATTTATAACAAAATTTCGATAGTCTTTCGCCAGTATTTTCTAGCATTTCAACATCAAGACTATCATCTGCTTTCATTACCGGAAGACTACTAACGTCCATCTATTTTGTTAAGCTACAGATATACCTAACTGATTTTCACAAGTGTATCTACATTATATCATTGACACAATACATTTTAAGGCTCACACAACTGTTTCATTCGATAGTTAAATACAATTGAATTTCCTAATGTTGATTTGATAGGAAGGTGTGTCTCACCATTGCATTGTCATTTTTACTTGTATCTGCAGACTAGTTGAGTGCGGGTATATTTTATTATTATTTTGTAATTTTATAAGGGTAATATACTCAAGTCTCTCTTTCACAAAGCAGGAAATGAAATGTGAAGTACTTTTAGCTTTTGGTTTTATTCTTGTTTTGTAACAGAATTATTGTACTTACCTATGTAGTAATATTGTTTGACAATTACTTGACAAGTGTAGTGAATGCTTATAATGATTAGCAATATATGAAAATAAAACACATGTAATTTTTACTATTTTCAATAGCTACCAAGAGATAATGAATGCATATCTGCAGACAAAGTACACTTTCCGAAATATCAGTTTGTCAAATTAAGGATTTTGACTACTTTTCGGCTTATCACACCATAATTAAAGCCGATGACAACTAATGCCAAGATAAAACTATTAACAGAGGCAGTATCTACGAGGTGTCAAGTTTTTCTGTTTTATTGATTTTCAATTCAGAGTAATTTGGCTATTTCCAAGTATTGGGCGTTCTTTCTACTGATTCAAGTGGTCACGGGACAATAGGCATGTATCAGGTGTATTATTTGTACTATTACATATCTATTGTAACCTACAAATGCGCATAGGCACCCAAATAAATTCCCAATTCTCCTATCTTATGAGTCCACTAAGTCCCATCAATGCAATTGATAATACATACATATGTATGTACATGTGTGCTCCAATCCAAGTAGAAAGCTTTTTACAGAATTATTTCACCTCAACCGGAATGATTTTGCATAGGTATTATTTAATTGACCATTTGTTATAACTTTGATACAGTAATTTATTTCAATTTCATTTAGAATATACCCTAAATTAAAAATGAGTTCTTAAAAACTCAAACAAAAATACTTTCGTGTCGTTCTCAACTGAAATACACCCACTACTGTATGCCTGAGGGATTGATTTGTTGCGGTGAGTTTGCATTTTGGATTTGGTATATGGGAGTTTTGAGCATTAATTATTCAAACTCATTCCATATAATCAGGCTCTACATGTAATAAGATGGTCAGTCAACTTCCCCACCTTCACGTATTATATTATGGCCACATTACTAAGTATATTATACCACTGTAAAATTGCTCGAGAAATGTATTCAACAATTCCAAACGGTAATCGAATTTACTATTACTGCATGACTCTTGACACTGTTGAACATTAAGCACACATCACAAACTGTACGGCAACTACGGAAATTTCTTACAGCATTTGATATCATTGGAGGAGTTTAATGATCTGATTGTGAGTATAATATTACCTACAATCAATTACACGTGTGGTAGCTGCATGAAATATCAAAAAGGGGGCGCATGAAGATTATTAGAACACTGAGGAAAAGCGGAAAACCACTAGCAATTGATGAAAGGTCCACAGGAAAATTCCACCCTATTTATATGTACAAGTATCTTTCAAACAGACCTGCAAATGAAGATAAAACGGAACAGATATTACCTACTCTTGAGGAGTGAAATTCAAGTATAGAGCCTGATGTTGTTATCTTTAATTGCAATTCACTGTTCATTGTAATTTTTTAAGCTCAACACTCTCTATTTATAATCTCCCATCCCTACTTCAGTCCACAGAAATAATCTATGCCTCCATGTCCTTATTTAGATGAAATGTTTTGGTATTGATACCTCGGACGAATACGTCACTAAAAGTGCGTAAGTGCCAAAGCTCTAATTTTGTTATGTAATAGCGGGCTAAAAATCATGAAAAGCATCATAAATTATTAATTTTCGTAGTCAGTTTCGTCATTCTTAGCTCATCGATGGTTTTACTGATTCAATCCGCCACAAAAACAATTTTCGACAAATACACATCACTCATTGCATTAATAGTTAATATGCTCCTACCTGGAATAATATATCCCTATATGCAATGGCAAATGGACAAATCTACGTCAAAGCAACACTAGCAGTGTAAATGTATACATAGCATGACGCGAAATTATAATCCGTAAACTGTTATCTCCCGAAGCTATACCAAATGCCGAATATCACAGCAGTGAATCTCGAAGAGCTTAGACCATGAGAAATGTTTCTTGTCCCATTTTCCCGAACGTCCAATGTCCATTCAAGCGACATGCGTCAAAGGAGGTAATGTAATTATATTTTTTATTGCAACTAAAAAAGATGACGTAGGTAGGTAGTTATATTATGAGTGTAACAGATACCTGTGTACTTTTTATGCAATATGTAAAACTCAAATGCACATACCCCATTGAAGTAGCGCCACTGGTTTCAATCAAGAGGCTTTTATTATTACAAGAAATTGCACTTTCTCATCTACGTGTGATATTATTATGGCATTGCTGTCTGCATTATTTTATGGGATTGCCAGACAGACCCACCAGGCCTAGTTTCTCTTAGTAAATTCGAGATCATGACGGTAGACATCGACTACCCAGAATTATCTTACGTGGAAATGCAAAAACGTGGGCCACAATATTACGGTTTCAAGCTCTAATACAGACGTACGTATCTATGTGTCGATATCAATGAAAGTGTAAATACTTGCAGGTATATCAATTATTATTGTTAGTAATACTAAGAAATGGATTGATTACAGACTACATATAGGGCCTACCTAACTATCTGCATTGCAATTCGATGCCATCAGCACATGCTGCGAAATTGGTACAGGTAAATAAAAATTGAGAGTAGCTTATAGTATGAAGTAATGGTCATGGTTTGTGTTTTTGTACACCTTTATATTTACATTTTTATTATGATATGGAGGAGATGATATTGAAAGTTTGCTAATCAGTACAGTCAACTCAAGGGATGATAATATCATAGTGACCAATATAATCCCAATTATAGCTCGCTTTGTGTTTATACATTTAGTACGCTGACGTAATTTACTTGTAACAAGGATTGACGCTGTAAGCTTGTCAGAATAATCTTTAACCATACGATGATTCCTTCTACATTTCTGGAGTGGTTTATTGTAGATTGGGGTTTATGTCCATCTTAATGTTTAAGCTCCACTTAGACAGATGCTGCATCTTTTTGCGGTAGCTGGTAACTCAGTTCTCTCCCACCACCCACACCAAGCAACGGACTCGTTATTATGTATTTAACAAGTTGTAAGTAAATTCTAAGTAGATGTTGCTAACCCCACTCCTACATGTATTTTATTTGGTAGGTGCTTTATGGATTTTTCTAGTTCTATATAACGTACCAATAATAAACACAAAATCTACTATGACGTATAATGTTCGATGGCACAGTAACTACCTATTACACCTGTAAGCAGAAACATTTTTATGAATCCCTTCTAGGCAGTTTATTCCAGTAATTTCTGAAAATTCCCCATATGTAACTGCAACATTGAACATTTCATCATTCAAATGTGTTATGTCACGTCTGCAACTGTTTCAATCAAAATCTATCAATAAGGTGGGAGTATACAGCTTTCTTTAAATATGACTCGACGTATCCCAAAAGAAAGTTCGCAATGTGAATATTTTCTATGTTCTCTGATCTCGAATGTTCTAATATTACATCATGCCGAATGATCGATATGAATATTAGTGAAGATAAACATGTTTGTTATTACAGTATTTGCTTGTTGTGTTTATTAAAGCGGTTCACTTCACTGGTTATTCGCTATTATTACAAATTATTAGGGTGCCCTTGGGTTTGATGGTTAATATATAGAAAATTCCGAGTGGTGTACCTTGCAAATGCATAAAGTCAAATACTGCCTTTAGATCCTACAATGACACTTACTGGAATGCAATATTTACATAAGTAGATTAATTAAGATAAGAAACCGTGTAGTAGCAGTAACATTGTCGGATATAATCGTAACAGATAACTTTATATCTCTATTTTGAATTATGTATGAGGAAATCCGTGTGACCATAATTAAAATTTGAACAAGGATATGGAGCAGAAAACCGTCAGCAAAACAGTCGAAATCAACGGATCTAATGATGCCCAAACCGTATTTGCATAGAACTCCAGAATATATCCTGTAATGTATTTATTTTTATCTTTCAATTTCCTATTCACCTTCAGTGAAATAGATAAATATGCATAGGTAGATAAATAAAAACACGTAAATAGGGATCAATATTATGGTACAAATATTTATAAATCATCATCATCTGGCATTGTTGATGACGTGAGATATGGAGATTCTGTTCCAGTTCCGTACGAGTCTTCTCTCATTTGGCATTGAAATTCCTTCAGTTTCTGCGAAAATGTAAAAGCCTTCATCTGGGGATCTGTCGGCGCAGCGAATAAAAAACGTTTATCAGCCCACACCTCAAAAATTTACCAATACTGTACAGCATCACACAATGACCAAGCAAATTATAATCTTCTTCTTCAAATAAGGAAGTCAGACAGAACAGTAGCACTCATATTTTAGTTATAGTTATATTCATATATAAAAGACATTGGTTTAACCAGAAATGGTAGGGACATTGATGATTCACAGAGGAAAAAATGTTTATTTACAATAGGTTATTTTACTGTGCATGATTTAACTAGCTATTGTCCGTCCTGAATTACATTGAGGAATTAGTAGGAGAGTAGGTATATATGTAGCAAACGTTTGTTTATCTTTTGAGATTCTAAGTATTATGCAGTATAGCTACTAATATGCAAATAATAGATCATGTAATTTTTGCATTGCACACTAACAAGTGTTAATAATCATAGGTAGGGTAGGGAATGCATTAAATATGTGGAAATACCATGGATAAAGGAAGGAGACTCTGCTGTCTACATATACGTGGAACTGATATTTTTGTTATCTTCTGGGATTTGCATGGATGTTTACAATAGTTAGGAAAATCAGGAATGAATGGGATTCCAGGTCATGATCTAACCCAAATCAATCACATTAATTGGTTAACATTAAAGAGGAAAATGAGGAAATCGTAAAATTTCTCTGCAAATATTTAAGGTGTTTCATATTGAAGTAGTGCCGAAAAATTCCTGCAATTATGATATCAATATCAATCCTATTTATATCTTCATTCACTATCTCCACATAGTTCTCATGTTCAACAAATGTAGCACTTACTCTGACGCACTGAGCTTATACATCGTAAAAGTCCAACTATTCACCTTAATGGAAATCCCTCACTTTTGATTTCAAACGTTTTATTATACTCCACAACACAATAATGTTCATATAACCATAAAAGAGTAACACAACAGATGAGATACATTTACATGCATTTGGATGCTATTCGCACATAAGTAGGACGTGTCCATTGTATTAATGCGAGTTTATTTACATGACAGTCTACTACAATGATATACATAAGACGCTTTCGTTCAGCAATGTTTAATATTTACTAGGAATGCTTTGAAGGATCTGTCTGTAATACTTAACCGTATTTGCTAGAATAATTAGTATCATTAAAGGAAGATCATGTTTTCACGTGGAGGAATGCACACACCTGTTACCCATTCATGCATCTATCACTACAAGACGCAGTATAATGCATTTTTTACAGACTATTAAACATAAGACCGGTATCATCAAACTCATTTTCGAATCGCCTGCTGCAAATATAACCATAATATGTAAGCATGACATTATCATAGCTGCGTATGTTCATTATATTTATCTCCTATCTACTAGACATATCGAATGTCGGCATATACTAATACAATACGGTAATCATGACATGACATGACTAATGCTGGCAGAAAGTATTTAATACAGATTCATTTTGCAACTACCACAGTTGAACTTAACAGTAGCAGAAGGAAACACTTAAAGAGTGGCATTAGCCATTTCGTACTCGTACAGCTACTAAATATCATAGAGATTCTTGTGACTCTGAATTCATTAATTTCAATAGTGTTGCAAACAAAGTTTACAATCGTGAAGTTCCATTGAGAAGGATTTATACACAATATTTATACATAGCTACATTAAAAAATAACATAGTGCCATCATGAAATTTTCAGT